>JASDQU010010678.1:112750-146082 GCA_032191745.1 Picea mariana
TCTTTCTGTTTCCTCTTCCTCTTATCAACCTGGCTACTTGCTTTAGATATTTCACTAGGTGAATAAGGAGAAAAGGAAGGAGACTTAATGGGTGAAGAAGGTGAAAAGTTGACATGAGGTTGATGTGTGGGTGGTGTATTGGCATCTGAAGTATTAGGTGTAGCTAAAGCACTAGGAATATTTGAGATCACCGAAGTGGGGAACAACCAAACCGGTAATCTAATGGTGAGTCCCGGAAGACTCAGTGTGGAAATGTACGAAGGACCAATGTTTCCAAAAGAAGGAAAGGTGAAAGGTTCCCCGGGACAAGGGGTTCCTCAATTGGTACTCCCAGGAGTTGATGTCATTAACACTGACTCGACCTAAGGTTGAGTAAGTAAAAAAAACAACACACGCTATGAATCTAAGAAGCAAACAATGAAACAAAACTTCCCACAATGAAACCACTAGTTGGTGATATAATCTAATGTCACGACATAAATATAGGAAGGGGCAGGGATAGAGTGGGTGGATCAGTTACGTTGGTGACCTGCTTAATAGACTTACGCCTTGGTGCAAGCTTCCATGTAGTAATTGTGGAAGCACCCTCCAAGGAGCCCGAGTGAGTTTGACCAATGTCTGTTCCAGGTATAGTGAGACTTCCCTTCATTGTCACCTTGTGTAAGACCCTGAAGATTATGGATACGAAGGTCACCAACTCGCAGTCAGCCTTTGGGTGGGTACAACTGACAGTCGATTCCAAACGTATGGAAAGGATAACAAGTCTAAAATCCTTCAAGAGAACTGAGGACAAGTGAACCGATAGAACTCTAGAGGACCCCGAACAGATTCAGAGTTTAGGAAGCAACAAGACCAAATGAAAACAGTTGAACCTCAAGAAGAACCCCCAATATACTATATGACTACTATGAACAGTTAAACCATGGAGGGATAATCTCCGTAACTCTTCTGAATGCGACCTCGTGCGTAACCCTTGTGTGAGAGGGGGATCCCAGTAAGCTTATATGAAAATTGGATTTTCTCTTCCTATCGCAAGATGGTAATTTGTTTTGACATCTTTGGAAAGTTATCCTTTCAACCTATTCCAAATCCCTACACCTTAAGCTAATGTAGGTTTACTACTAGAAAATATAAAAGTGTCTGATAAATTTTAGCCTAGCATTGATTTTTAAGGTCGTTGTTTACTCAATAGGAAAAATGGCGTGAACTAAATGATTTTTTGACCGACTCTAAACAATGCAAAGAAAATAGAATGAAAATATTTCACTTTGATGAAAGATATATTACGTGAAGGAGAAAAAGTTTATCATTCCCAGATGCCCAATGTTCCAAAATGCCAAAAACCATGCAATTTCGCTAATTCAAATGCAATCTAGTTTCACTGCACAAAAGAAAGAATGCATCTATCTTCTTTGTTTTATTCTATTGTATAACAAAAGTAAATACAAATCCTTTTATGCTCCACTACTTTCAATCAGAAGAAAGAGTCATATGCAAATGCAAAAGACACAAAGCGACAAAGGTTTCAAACAAAGCATGCACTCAAAGCAATGATAACTGAAAGAAAACAAGTAGAAAATTTTGCTGACAAGAATACAATCAAGTATTATACAACCAATCAAGCATTCAAGGAACATAAGAAAATGCAGAGAAGAATCTAAGAAAAGACAGAGAGAAAGAGAAATCACTCAAATTGTACCGACAAAAAAGCAGATAGAAAGGGAAATTTCACATTTAGGAAAAAATTTCAAGCTCCAATCAAGACAATAAGGGGTGATAAGCACCAAATATCAACATAAATAACTTCACATACCAATCACAAAGTCTGGGTAAATACTTCCACAAAACAAGCTGAGAAAATATGAGCAAAAAAGGGCAAAAATCCTCCAAAAAAGAGATCAATGATCCTTGTATAAAGGGTACATAGTGTTTAAATTCTCCCTAAATAATTTTAGGGGAGTGATATCTCTCTAACATGGTCTACAGGGGGGCGTTGATCCACCTAGAAATTCAAAAAACAGTCAAAAAAATGAAGAAAAACTCACCCAGAATGCACAAAAATTGGTGAAATTGCTAGTGAAGGTAGGAGAAGGCTAATGGATGATGAACAAATAGTAAAAGTGATCTGAAAGGTGGGAAAAGGGCAGGGGAAGAACAAGGAAATAAAAATTTTTGTTGATCCCCAGTGGATTCACCAATTTCTGTTGTAGGAAAATTCCCCCCCAGAGAGGTGAATTCCCTCTTGGATCTTAGACCCCTATGACCAAGACAGAAAAGTGCTAAATTTGATCACTGACATTCCTTTAAACATAGCTAAACTATTCAATAGAGAAGAGGAAGAGAGTATTAGTACCGTTTTATGACATTTGTCCTCGCTCAATCCAAGTTGAGCCTTGATCTCCAACCCTTTCAGCAAGTCCTGCAATCCAATAAACCACGAAGACAAAGCATACTTCCTATTCTACCATGATTAGTTTAAAGCTAGATTTATCCAAAAGACAAGCTCATGCAAATGTATAGAAACTTTAAGGAAACATGCCAAGCACATATATATTTATGACCATTGGGCTGTGGAGTCATAAGTATCGTGAATAAGGAAGGAATTTAAACCACCTATCATACAAAAGGATTAATGTGGTGATAAGAAGAAAGAAGACATAAAATGTTTGAGTGATGAACCATGAAAAATGGGCAAGATGACAATAGATCCTCTACCTCCTCAGGAATCCATAGATCACCGAGATGCTACATCTAGACAAGAAGAAAACAAAAAATGTCTGTTGAACCATGAAATATGGGAAAGACAACAACAAATCCTCCATCGCCTCCAGGATCAATCAATTAGAAAGATTACATTCAGAAAAGAAGGGAAACATGAAGGGTCTGAGTGATGAATGATGAAAATGGGAAAGATAACAACAAATCCTCCATCGCCTCAAGAATCCATGAATCACAACTACTACATTCAGAAAATAAGAAAAGTAGACAATATTCGATGAACCATGAAAGATGGGAATGATAGTAACAGATCCTCCATCACCTACGAAATCCATAAATCAGAGAGATTACATTTAGACAAGAAGGAAAATAGAAATAGCATGTAAACTAAGAAGACAGACTGATAAAAATGATTCAAAGGAATCTTCAATAGCATATATTTACAATCCAAGCCCTCAGACATACACACTGAAAAATTACAAATCCCTTCTCCTAAAATTCTCTCGACTCTCTAGCCTTTGAAGAACACCCTTCCCTTACAAAATCTAAAACTGATATATTTATAACTAACTCAGTTCACAACTGAAAAGAGTGTGACCTGGCTATCTTCATTCATTGCTTGTGTCTATGCATACTCCCGTCAGACTATGTGTGTATTATTTTATTAGACGCAACTCATATCAGCATAGGCCTGCAGAAAAACCGTCCATAGGGGTACCTCAGACTGACAGTGTTGTCTCTATGTCTAGATCCTCCGTGCCTTCTATTTATGGAGTGAGTCGAAGTTTCAACCACCACTCCTTTTTCATTAACTGAATCCTCCTTGGGAATAGAGTGCGGCTTAACCCCTAGGGGGTGGCCATGTGCTTCTCTCAAATTTGGCATTATATAAGCACATGATTGTGGGGCCGTCAAAAGCAGTTTAGATTCACATCTCTTTTGAGCCTGCAATTCACCACCAACTTCCATGTACCTCCCTCACTATACCATGGTTTCAATTGCGGGACTGCTCAAGATTTTTATCGTTTGAGTATGTTTCATCCCTGCAATGAAGCGTGGTCATTTATCTGGTCGCGATCTGTGATCTAGGAAAGCCCCACTTTTGATGCCACGCGCTGCTCTTGGATAGACTCTACTTCCTACTACGGAGATCAATGACTCACAATCACTTCGGGAGTTTGGGCTTCCGGCCTTTTCAATCCATAGCTCTTACAATCCTCCTAAGTGGCGAATTCCCAAAGTGTGAGATCTGGAGCCGCATTTCCTCTTGTTTTGGATGGCCAAGATTTACTTCGAGAGATTGGGCTTCATGAATTTTTCTCCTGCTTGCTCACACAATTCTCCAAAGTGTCAACTTTCCAAAGTGAGAGATGGAGTTGTGTGTCCTCTTGTTTTGGACGACCGATATTTACTTCGGTAGTTCAGGATTTGGGCCTTTTTCGCCTGCTTTCTCACAAAAGTATTCAAAGTTCTGAATTCCCAAAGTGAGAGACCTAGCGCCACATGTCCTCTTGTTTTGGATGATCGAGATTTAATTCAGGAGTTCGGGCTTCGAGCCTTTAGGAGTCCTTTGCTCACTCAACTTCTTCTTGTTTTTTCCCGAAGTAAAAGATTGCCTGACATGTTTCCTCTACTGAAAGATCAATGGCCATGAGCGATTGCAGGCTCACAACTAGAGGATACTTTAATTTCCTTTCTGATCCCCGCAATGTGAAGATGCTCATTCACAGCAGGATCGATATGCACCATTGATCGGTTGATCTAGCAAGATCAACGATTGTGGGAGATTGTGGGCTCAAAACTTGTGGAAACTTTAATTTGTATCCCGATCCCTGCAATGACTCCCCATCGTCAATTTCTCTTCGATGAGATCTAATGGTAGTGACTCAATCTTGCTGATCTAATGGATGAAAAATAAATCTGTTTGCCTGCCAGTATTTCGAACCCGAAATGGGCTACTTTTGTATGCTTCTGTGCAAACCACAGACTTGGTTTTCCTACGACCCTTTGAAAACTATATGTGATAACATTTGGCTCCACAGGGGATGGCATGCTCCCTGCGAGCTGTAAAGAACGTGCAATTCCAGTGCCTTAGCTGTTGGGTTGTGGAGTCGAGCTCAAATACATCTTGTTGAGGACAACAAGCTGACATGTACACAACTCTACTTACAAAAAGAAAACAAACACATGTGCTTTAGAAGGAGCTTATTTATGTACAATCCTACACTGACTAATTTTTACAATATGCTAGGTGAACGGAAACTTCCACAATATCCACCCAAGTAACTTCCTAACGAAAAATTTTCTTACTCTGTCACTAATCAACAAGGGATAATGAAGCTGTGACAGCAAATTGATTACCTTCTTCATATTTCCTCCTAATGTTGAAGGTAGGATAAGACTTGGAGGCTTCAATAAATTGAGGAAATGCAACTCCATGTATTCCCCTACAGGGTCATAAAATAGGTGATAAAACCTACTAGGTTGGTAACAGAAAACATGCTCTTCTTTACAACTACTCACATCTGGTTGAGTGTCTGTGGAAAGCACAGGTGAGTGAAAGGTTGATGTAGGCTGTTGATCCACTTCTCATTTGCCTTCTCTGATAACATATTCTAGTTGATGGAAAGATATCTCCTCATGTATATCAATGGATAGATCTTTCTCTTTATCATGCTGATCATGGAAGAAGATTTAATTTTCATCAAAAGGATGGATGCTAATTCTTTTCGATTCCAAGACAAAAAACACCTCAACATCTTCATCAGTGTCTCCATAATGATCAAATAAAGGAGGAGCCTCGAATGACATACCAATGGGTAACTTCTTCCCAACAAGAGAAAATTGTTCTTCATTACTAAACACATGATACCTTTCAATATTCAATCTAGGAAGCAATATCTCATCATCATCAAATGATTCAAAATTAGGTTTCTCATACCTAAGATTTTTAGAGACGGGGCTATAAAGAATATCAGCTTCCAGAACACGCTCAATTTCTACACTTTCCTTACTGAGACATCAAAAACAGTTTTTATCTGATGCGGATGAACAAGGAAGAGAAATAATAGATTCCTCCTCCAAGGCATCTTCTTCATTATCACAACCTTCATAAGAATCAACTATATCCCGAACAGAGACTTTATACTCCTCACAACAACTATGACAAATTAAATCAGAGGAATAAAACTATTGATAACGAATATTGAAAGCTGCATGAAACTGCTCCATGGAGGAGATGCATACCAGGGGGAAAGGATCGATATGACTCATGAGCATCTACCTCTAATGAGTACATGAGAATCCTCATTAATACATCCTCATGATGTATTCCCCACTGATGCATGAGTTCATTAAACGCAAGTAGATGCCCTGCAGGGTTTTCATCTCTATGTTCTCTAAATATGGGAAAAAAATCACCCCACTCATCCATAGTAGGAACAAGATTTGGAAAATCAGGAACAAAAGAGAAATTAAAAGGAGAAAACCTCTAAGACAAAATCGCATCCATATTAAAATATGAATTATTAAAATTGTGGAGTCGCCACTGGATTCTTTAATCATGGAGTCACTAGGTGAATCATGTGCAGCTTGAATGTGTCTAGTCTTTGTTCAACATCAAAGATCATATCTGATCATTGTCATTCTCCCAGGGAAGATATATTCACTTTCATCCCCGACAACAAGGCCATTAATGTAAGCATTGAGAGTCACCCTCTAACTCCAAGAGGATAAGCCTAGTACCCATCAAAAGAAAAGTAAAAGGATTAAAATGGTTTGAGTAGGTGGATCAGTGAGACTGTAGAGAGAGAAAAAGATAATATAAGTAACTGCAAATCAGTTTGAGACCATTGGGCTATGGATTCATAGGTATCATGAATAGGGAGGCATTTAAATCCCCTATCAAACAAAAATATTAATGTGGTGATAAGGAGAAAGAAGACAGAAAATGTCTGAGTGATGAACCATGAAAAATGGGCAAGATGACAACAAATCCTCTACCACCTTAGGAATCCATAGACTAGAGAGATGCTACATCCAGACAATAAGAAAACAAAAACTTTCTATTGAACCATGAAAGATGGGAAAGACAACAATAGATCCTCCATCGCCTTAGGGATCCATCAATCAGAGAGATTACATTCAAACAATAAGGGAAACACGAAGGGTATGAGTGATGAATGATGAACATAGGAAATATAACAATCGATCCTCCACCACCTCAGAAATCCATGAATCATAACTACTACATTTAGAAAATAAGAAAACAGAGAATATCTGACGAACCATGAAAGATGGGAATGATAGCAATCGATCCTCCATCTCCTCAGGAATCCATAAATCAAAGAGATTGCATTTAGACAAGAAGGGAAAAATGAAAGGTCTGAGTGATGAACGATGAACATGGGAAAGATAAAAACAGATCCTCCACTGCCTCAGGAATACATGAATCACAACTACTACATTCAGAAAATAAGAAAAACAGAGAATATCAGATGAACCATGAAAGATGGGAATGATAGTAACAGATCCTCCATTGCCTCAAGAATCCATATATTAGAGAGATTACATTCATACAAGAAGGAAAATAGAAATAATGTATAGACTAAGAAGACAGTATGATAAAAATGATTCAAAGGAATCTTCAATAACATATATTTACAATCCAAGCCCTCATGCATACAAACTGAAAAATTACAGAGCCCTACTCCTGAAATTCTCTTGGGTCTCCGACCTCTAAAGAACACCCATCCCTTACAAAAATTAAGACTGATCTATTTATAACTAGCTCAATTCACAACTGCCAGGAGTGTGACTTGGTTGTCTTCATTCAATGCTTTTGTCTGCGCATCCTCCTGTCAGATTGTGCATGTATTATTTTGTCAAATGCAACTCATATCAGCATGGGCCTACAAAAAAATCGTCCATAGGGGTACCTCAGGCTGACAATGTTGTCTCCATGGTGAGACCATCCATGCCTTCTATTTATGGAGTGAGTCGAAGTTTCAACCACCACTCCTTTCTCATTAACTAAATCCTCCTCGGGACCGGAGCACGACTTAATGCCTAGGGAGAGGCCACGTGCTTCTCTAGAATTTTTCATTATATAAGAACATGATTGTGGGTCCTTCAAAGGTGGTTTTTATTCACACCAATTTTGAGCCCTCAATTCACCACCAACTGCCACATACCTCCCTCACTATACCATGATTTCAATTGTGGGACCGCTTAAAATTTTTATCGTTCGAGCATGTTGTGTCCCCGCAATGAAGCATGGCTATTGATTTGGCCATGATATGAAATATGGGAAAGCCCCACTTTTGATGCCACGCATTGCTCTTGGATAGACTCTGCTTCCTGTTGCGGAGATCAATGGCTCATAATTCCTTCGTGAGTTCGGGCTTCGGGCCTTTCAATGCATAACTCTTACAATCCTTCGAAGTTTTGAATTTCCGAAGTGTGATATCTCACTCCGCGTGTCCTCCTGTTTTGGACGACCGAGATTTACTTTGGGAGTTTGGGCTTGAGGCCTTCTTCTCCTGCTTGCTCACAAAATTATCTAAAGTGTCGAATTTTCAAAGTGCAAGCTCTGGCGCTGCATGTCCTCTTGTTCTGCACAGCTTATATTTTCTTTGGGAGTTCAGGCTTCGGGCCTTTTTATCCTATTTTCTCGCACAATTATTCAAAGTTTTGAATTCCCGAAGTGAGAGATCTAGCATCACGTGTCCTCATTTTTTTGGACAACCAAGATTTACTTCGAGAGTTTGGGCTTCGGGCCTTTGGGATTCCTTTGCTCACTCAACTTCTTCTTGTTTTCTCCCATAGTACAAGATCCCCTGACATGTGTCTCCTACCGAAAGATCAATGGCCACGAGCGATTACAGGATCACAACTAGTAGATACTTTAATTTCCTTTCTGATCCTCGCAATGTGAAGATGCTTGTTCACAATGGGATTGATATGCACTGTTGATTGGTTGATCTAGAAAGATCAACGATTGTGAGCGATTGCGAGCTCACAACTTGTGGAAACTTTAATTTTTATCCCAATGTCCACAATGAATCCCCACCATTGATTTCTCTCTGATGATATCTGATGGCCGTGACTCAATCTTGCTGATCTGACGGTTGAAAAATGAATCTTTTCTCCTACCAGTATTTCAAACCCGAAATGGGATGCTTTTGAATGCTGCGTTTGGATGCTTCTATGTAGACCATGGAATTGGTTGTCCTGCGACCCTTTCACAGCTATATGTGATAACATGATGCATCCGTGCATACCAAGAATTCATTTTCCATGTCGGGGCCTATCAGTATTGGTGTTGTCATCAACAACTCTTTAATTTTTTGAAATGATTCCACGCATTTCTCTGTCCATATGAACTTATTGTTTTTCTTTTGCAATTCCATGATCGGATTTGCTATATTTGAAAAACCTTCCATGAATCATCGATAATATATTACTAAAACCATAAAGTTGCATACTTCTTGTACGCTTGTCAGTGTTGGAAATTCCATAATAGCCTCTACTTTCACTGGATCCACAACGATAACTTCACCATATATGACATGTCCCAAGTAATGAATCTTTGATTGGTAAAAAGAACATTTTGATAGTTTCCCATGCAATTTGTTTTCTCGTAGAGACTGTAGTACCAATCTTAAATGTTTGTCATGTTCTTCTTTCATTCGAGAATAAATCAACATGTCATCAATAAATACTTGAACAAATTTGTCCAAGTATTCATGTAACACCCCATTCATCAAGCTCATGAATACCGCCGGGGCATTCGTCGGTCTGAAGGGTAAAAATGTAAACTCATAGTGTCTGAATCTCATCTTAAATGTGGTCTTAGGGATATCTTCCTCTTTAATTCATAACTAGTGATATCTTGATCTCAAGTCAATCTTCGAAAATATCGTCTCTCCTTTCATATGATCAAACAAATCATCTATTCTTGGCAACAGATATTGGTTCTTGATCGTATCTTTGTTCAATTGATGATAGTCAATACAAAGTCTCCACGATCCATCATTCTTCCTTACCAAAATAACTAGCGCACCGCAAGGCGATACACTTGGATGTATGAGTCGCAAGTCCAACAATTCCTTCAATTTAATTTTCATCTCCTGTAATTCAGGCGTTGGCATCCGATAATGTGTTCTCACTATGGGTTTAGTTCCATGTTTCAATTCTATTGTAAACTCCAACTCTCTTTTAGGTGGTAAACCTGGTAACTCTTCTGGGAACACGCCTGCAAACTCTTGTACTATAGGAAGGTTTTCTAATCCTTCTTCCTCTCCCTTTTCATTTAACTCTAAAATTGCATATAGCTTGCAACCCTTTCACATATTTTCTGTAGCTGTAGGGAAGAAATAAACCTCAAAGACACTCCCTAGTTTCTCCCTACAATCATTCTATTCTATCCCAAATCCTCTGTCAAACTTAATTGTTTCCTCTTACAATTGAGTATCACATCATGCAATTCCAAATAGTCCATACCAATCACTATGTCATAAGATCCTAAGATCGTGACATATAGGTTGGCCTTCGTTACAAATCTCCCAAGTTAATGCTATAGTATGTAACCTTTCCTCCAACCTTCTTTTTGGCACTTGATGCCATTTCTACATATCTGAACTCGTCCTGCTCGACTGCCTTTACCTTAATTCTCTTTAGCATTTCACTAGAGATAAAGCTTTCTGTAGCACCTGGATCTATCAAAATACTAAAATTTTGATCGATGATCATACCTGACATCTCAAGCACAATGGATTGGTGCTCGGCCTTGTGGTTATTCACCATTGTATGAATCATGTGAGCCTTGCCCAAATCTCCAACTGTAGTGGGTCTAAATGATCCGAATTCTTTGGCCTTCTCACTCAGATAGTCTCATTGGTAATATGGATCTCCACATGTCCGACATCCATTCTTTGGTCCAGTACTCCTGGTCCCTGAAGTAGAAGTTGTTGGCCTAGTAGTCTAAAATGTTGTTGTTGTCAATGACGTTGTTTTTGATGTTGTGTTCCTCTATAAGGATTCCCTTGTTAGGGATTCTGTCATTGTGGTGTCGTGAAAATAGGTCCTCTAGGTGTATCTTGATGCCCTGAAGTCTATCTGGCTGGTGTCTGATGTTGGTGTGCTCATGATGTCGTATGTCTAGTCGGTCTAGAAAGAGTCATGCCCCGACCCTCGCTATTCAACTCTTCCTCAACTATGAGGGCCTTCTGAACTGCATCATGCAACATCTTAGGCATTAGAATCCTCACCTTCACAAAAATGTTGAAGTTAAGGTTGAACACAAACTTGTTGACCTTTAACTTTTGCATGTTAATATGTGGATCATACATAAGTAGCTCCATGAATCTGGACTCATACTCTAGAACCATATGACCAGTCTGTCGTAAGACATTGAAATAATTAAGTTGGAGCTCGATGAATTCCTCAGACAAGTACCTCTCCTAGAACCATTCCTCGAACAACTCCCATGACACATATTCGATGACCATGTTCAGTTGAGGTAGACCGTAGGAACATATTCCACCATAGAACAACACTCCCCTTCATTTGAAAGATCGTCATGTAGACTTTCATGTTTGAGGTGTAATCACGAAGTGAGAAGCACATTGTCATATTCTCCAACTATGCCTCGGGGATTGAGTCATCCGTGGCACCCATAAACTAAGGAAAATTCACCTTCTCGAGTTCACTATGCATACTATTACTACCATCTAGAGCACGTTGTGAACCCACATTGGGTACATACACTCTGCCCCCATATCGATCTAATTGGTTAATCAATGCATCTGACATCCTATGGAAGGATATCATCATACCTACCACATCTCCCACAAAAACCTGCTCCTTCTCAATGACTTTTTCTTCTCCTTTGGGGTTAGACCCCTCTAGCGTTGATACTATCGAAGGCATCACACCTCTTCATCCAACACCACTTCGTCTACTTCCCTGGCATCCTCTAACCATGATTACTTGTAGGGACAATTTTCAAGATTTAATTAGTGATATATTTTAATCATTCAGTTAACACAGTGGAAGGCCTAATAGTCCAATGTCGCAGGGTTGAACCTATTCTGATACCATATGTAATGAACACTCTGTTACGAAATAAATTAAGTGAGTACAATAGCGTAAAAATAACATTTTTTTTTCTTACAACCTTAGTTAGGACAAGTGTCACAGGAAACAACATACAACATTAATTATACCTTTGTTTCTCATGTATCTATACACATTGATTATCAGTTAAAGCTTCAATGATATTCATATATCAACCACATCACATAAATATAACAATGATAACTACCCTCCCAAACTATCCTTCAAGGTTAGGACCTCCAAGACACATAATCAACACTCAAGTTCAAGATTCATCCGATTGATTTTGACCATTTAAGCTCTCAGGACTGGCGATTGTTCTGAGGAACAAGGTAGTATATAATTCTGATAATATAACGAATCTCAATGGATCTGAACATAAACAAGTAAATTTTATAAGAGTGACATCATTAATATTAGAAACATAAAATACCCAAATTTTATGCAATAAAATCAATATACTAAGAACTACCAAAAGTCTAGTGCATAAATTGGTAATCCAAAAACGAACGTAACATGATGATCATGTAAAACACCAAGTCTAACTACCTAATAATGTATGACTTGCACACTAACCTAATAATTCTTATGTGCAAGTGGTCATAACAAATTTATAATATCTACAAGCGTATTTACTCTCGTTAAGTGGGTGTAAGGTTTAAACTCTTATGAATAATTCTTTTTCCTCCTACTTCAATCTAAAAACTGGAAAAACGGAAATGGATTCCAACCATCAACCTATCATCATCCAATCATATCCAATGATATCTAGAGCAATCAGATCTCAAAATTCGCTAAGAAGATGACTTAGAAGGAGATCATAAATGGGATTTTAATATCTCAATTTAACATTCATTAAAACAACAAAGAATCCTACTTTGATGATTTCAAAACAGATTGGCACTCAATTAACATGTTTTAAAATCATTAAAAGAAAATATTATTTAGCGTAGACCTTCTATACATTAGGAGAGTGAAAACCCGATATTCCGACAAATAATCTTGCTAGTAATCAAGACGAAACATTCATTGAATATGTGAAATTTCTATCAAATAAGAATATACGATTTTCATCTACAGGTTCCAACGTTTCTGTGTAAGGCAAGTGTAAAACGTTTTGAAAATACCAATAATACCCAACCCGAATTTAAGCCAATCTCATCAATGCATCAAGGATTCAAACAAAAGCATTCTACTATTTCGCAAGACCGATCCAAATAATCAGTGTAAGTAATATAAATGAAGAAAAGAGTTCAGTTTACAACTACTCCTTCGATATACATAAATTCTCATTGAAATACATATTAGCAACATACATTCTTACGAAAACGTTTTTTTTTTAAATAAAATCTAATTCTATCAATAACCCAACAATCTTCCATTATGTATATACGGAAAAAGGTTGTATCCTTGAATCGTATTACAATTATAACTAAGATTTATGCTAAACAGATAAATTACCAAAAATATTGTAGTCAGAATATCGTTGTTGTTGATGACGAACCTCAATCCGGAAGGAAGTTGCGTCATTCCCTCCTCCGCTTGCTAATCGAGAGACTACACTGGTACCTCCCAACCAACGCTGGGGGTACTCTTCTTTCTCCTTATCCCACCGAGCCACAAAGAGGCCACACATAAGAACCAACAAACAATAGCTCCAAGTCTTGCCTCGGAAGGAAGAGCTTCCACTCTTTTTTCAAGCTTGGTATCCCAACTATCACAAGTAAAACACACTACAAAATAATTTTGGCAGCATAACCTTACCAAGAATAAGTGAGATCCTTTTCCCTTCTACATCATTTGTTTTATAGAATTTTCCTCACTGACACATGTCCACATGCACAATTAATTAACTTTTTAATTGAATAAATTAGGATTATTCACCCACACACTTGTTACACTCTCCCCAAGTTGCAAAAGAAATTACAAATTTTGTTTTATTTAAAAAGTCAATTTTCCTCACATTCCCCAATGTGTTCCTATTTTATCTCTTCGTTTTCCCTTTATTCCCCAAATTCTCATTTAATAAGCCCATAGGCTAAAGATTCTATGAAATGAAATTTTTTTCGATGATATTTTCCCGAAATCCAACAAGAAATTATTGGATTCGTAGATTTAAGTGATTATTTTTGTAAAATACGAGTGCCCTAGGATTTTTTCATCATGCTGAATCTATTTCTGCATTCAGAAGTGGATTCTGAACAAAAAAAAATAGTGATTCGTGTAAATTTATATCACCGGATTCCGGCTAAAAAGTCCATTTCATAGAACAACTAGCTAACACCTTTAATGAGTGTCTCCTAACTAGATTTTAGTTAGAGTTGGATTAGAAGTCTTCTTCTAGTTAAACTAGTGGTAGATTGAATCTAGATGCCATTTTATGTGTACACCTATTCTCTCATATTTTTAATTCTTTCATTTTAAAAATCCGTTTTATTATTTTCATGCACACATGTGCATTCTATCCAATCTTTAGGTTTTTCTCATTTTTCCTTAAAATGATTTAGTTTTATTCTTTTAATTTATTAAATATTTAAATTAGTCCCCTAACTAAACTTATACTTAGGCTTAGTATTAGAGTTAGTCTTAGGATTTTATGGGGATTTATAATTAATAAATTCCATGTTTATTAAAAAAATTAATCTGACAAGGTCTAATCAATTCAATGTTTTCTAGGCACCTACATTTATTGACACAAGTTTTTAATTCTATGATGTGCCCTTCAAGACGCAACTTCGTGCTCTAGAGGTGTCACTTGCCTTTGACTGGTTTTGGAAGTTTTTCCGACCCTTGGAGTCAACACCCCACTTGGTCGACCTTGTGAGAGACTAAGGGCTTCTAAGGAATAAGGACTTTACCTTATTGTTCGCTCCTTAGAAATTTTCATGAGCGACTGTCTCAGTCCGCCCTCATGACATAGTGGACATGTCAAACTAGGTAATCATTAACCTATAGTTCTGACCATGACAGAAGTGCTAGTAGGCTATGACAGGGACGTTGCCACACCTCTCCCTCAATGTGCAGTTCCTGTGTATGCCCCCTCTACTCCTTATGTGAGTCGCATTAGATAGCATCGTAAATATTGCATTTACTGATAAAACATGTGTCAACAATCCATATACATATATCATACTACAATAAATCATATATCACAAGTGTGCAAATGAAATACTAAATCAAAATACAATTCACTCCCTAACTCAATCTAGAGTCCAAGAAAGTCCATTGATGCCTTCAACATCCATAACCTGTCATGTGTCCTACACACTCAGGGAAATTCGTGTAATATACCAGATATAAAATGTATGCAGAACAAAAATAAAATGCTAGTAATGGCAGAATAACAACAATATAACCAGAACATTCACCACAATAACACTGAAATGATATAAGAATAACAACAGAAATAGCACTTTGAATCTGAAAGCAATGTTCATGGGCCTCTTCGAGGGGGAAACCTCCAGTTGAAAAGAGCTCCATTACAATAATCTCCAAGCTAGGGTTCTCATACCCTCGAATCATATTTATATTAAAAAGAAGCATCTAGAGGAAGATCCTTCCAGAAGCAGAAGCTTCTATTAGGTCTTCTTACATCCGCCTTATTCTATTTTATTGAAAGGCTTTATTAATATTGACCTTTATTACATCCGAATATATTGTTCTACCTATGTGCGGTTTAGGACCCTAACAATTCGTCAATAGCATATTCCAATACATATATATCAAATAACACTAAGTCACAACACATCATCATCATCATCATATATAACCCATAATCAAAACGACATCATAATATACCATAACCGGATCACTTGCATGCAAGTTTACTCAAAGAATAAGTCAATAAAAGTGTGCTCAATAGAGAGGGATGTTACAACTACAACCTGTGTATGTATGTGAATGCTCCCTCTACAACCCATAGACATACGCCACTATTTCCACTTAACACCATGTACACACATGAAATCCTATACAAACACTTCAATACGTTTCACTCCACTCGTATAATTTTTTTCCTTCCGTGGCTACCTTTCTCTCCCACATGTGCAATGTGATTTTCCCTTCCAAGAATATAAAATAGAGAGTCCTCAACCCTAGCCCAAAGTTTCCATCATGTATAATTTCCATTTTCTAAAAACAACAAGCCTCGTAGCACAAGTGCATACTCACTTATGCTAACTCCATCCTTGCACAATGATAAAATGTTACAATGACCTCTCTCCTTTATATACAAGTACAATTAGTAAGTTTAGGCACCCATTATAAAGTCAATAATTAATTATAATATTATATTCCTCTTTGTGGGTGTTACACCCAATAACAAGCCCATAAAACCCATCAAATTTTCCATGAGGCCCTAGCCTCATTCAGAGGCTGATTTCACTGAAATGAAAGGATATTTTGGTGCCAATGAATATTCCCACATGGCTAACACCTTGGCCTTTTATTGGAATACCTCTTGAAGCTACAAAAACAACATTAATCTCAACATGGGGGAGTATTTTCTTGATGGCCCCATTATTGCCATCAAAATTGGGGTTGTCAATGTTGTATTATGGGTCCAATGGTTACAATCATTGATAACAATTGGCAATGATTCCTCAAATGGATAAGAAATTGAGCTTAGAGGTATCCAAGGGAACTAATCTAAAGTGATAATCTCTAATTGTCAATTTTCACATGCAAATATATGTGACTAATTTTTAGATTTGAAAAAGTCATTGCTAGTGAACAAATAGTAAAACCCTAGTTGTTATCATTGAACAATTTTACAATGAAAATTATTGATTGAAAAATATATGCAATAGACAAAATAAGATCATATATGAATCACCAATACACATGAGACAAAAATTTTAGTTTTGTAACCTTGTTAACTTAAAAAATTATGAGAGAAAAACTAGCCATTTCAACCAATGCAATATCACCAAATCTGAGGACAACCTTGTCCTCTCAACTAATACAAATATCACCAAAATCTGAGGATAAACATAACCTCCACAAAAAAACAAACCTCAACAATTTACTGGAAACTTCTTATTCCCACAAATATGTTGTAGACCACCTGTATGACCTGCTAACATCACTTGTCAGCCTGTACGGATCTGCACTCTGCCTAGAAAACTATGTATGTGATTCTTCTTACTACAGAATATGTACATATTTATTTGTTCCCACTAAAACCCGCGTATACATGATTCTCCTTCCCGCAACCCACATACATATGTGACTATTCTTTTTGCAACCTGTGTACATATGTGATTTCTCCCATCGCAACCCACATACAAGTACATAAAACTTATATGGACAACTCTATAAAATTCGCTCCCTACAACCTGTCTTTTTATAGGCCATATTTTACACCCTAGCATAATTTCCCTTCGTTGAAATCACCAAGCCACCTAGCATAAGTGCAAACTCACTTATGCTAATTCCATTCTTCCATCATGAGAAAATATCACAATGACTTCTCTCCTTTATATACAAGTCCAATGAGTGAGCTTAGGAACCCATTCTAAACTCAACTATTAATTAGAATATTGTATTCCTCTTTGTAGGTGTGACACCCCATCACAAGAACATAAATCCCATCAACTTTGACACGAGGCTCTAGCCTCATTTCTCGGTCGATTTCATTGAAACAAAAGGATAATCTAGTGCCAAAAAATGTTCCCACATTCTTGACACCTTAGCCTCTTGTGGAAATACCTCTGTAAGATACAAAATCAACACTCCTTATTGAGGGAGGTATTATCCACCATGTAGAGAATACCATCATCACTAAGTCACAATACATCATCATCATCATATATAAAACCCATCACTACGAACCAATAAAACCCATCATCATCATCATATATGAAATTCGGTATGAACACTTCAGTATGTTTCGCTCCACTCATATAATTTATTCCTCTAGTGGCTACATCTCTCTCCCACATGTGCAATATGATTTTCCCTTCCAAGAATATAAAATAGTGTTATAACCCTAAATTGCTCCATACATGCATACCTAGCATTTGGTCCTCTTACTTGTTATTTTTTCCAAGCCATCACTGAGTTTCTCTTCTAAAAACCCCCAATTTTAGAATATGTACGTGCCTTGCTCCACTAAAACCCATGTACATATGCATGTTGCACCACTACATCCCACGTATACTTGAAAAAGTTGCAAGGAATTTGTTGAGATTACGGGCTATTGGGTAGTTTCCTAACTAATCCACCACCTATAGCTCACCACCCAACCAAATAACCATCGTTTTGTCATATAAAAGGAGGTGTTGGGGTCTCATTTCGAAGCTAAGCATAAGAACAATGAAAATATGCTTGTTTCACATCCCCGCCTTGCCCCAACCATTTGCAGCCTTGTTGTGAGAATTGCATCAGAATTCCCCATTTTGCCCTTTTTCCTCCATCATAAGCCCATTCCATTTCCTAAGAAGAAGGTTGAGAGGAGAAATATACGTGGAGGTGCACTTGGAGATTGGTGAAGAGGATCCTGGACCAGTTTCGTGGAGAAGTATCCGACCTTGTTATAAGTGATCATTGGATTATCAATAAAATAAATACTTTTCCTATCCCAAAATATGATGTGTCAAATGTTTGCATTTAATTTATGTTTTATTCTAACATCCAACCCATGATTTATATATGAAATGCATGTTTTTAGTTTCATGTTTATATGTTTGTGAATGTAGGCCAACCTTGGGAGGAGGTTTGCAGTCAA
Source organism: Picea mariana (assembly GCA_032191745.1). NCBI lineage: Eukaryota > Viridiplantae > Streptophyta > Pinopsida > Pinales > Pinaceae > Picea > Picea mariana. The sequence goes on from JASDQU010010678.1 coordinate 131,313, forward strand.
CGGAGCTATCAAGCGCGAGAGGATCGACACCAGACGCAAAGTAAAAGGTACAGTTACCTGACCCTTCTCACTTTGTCTTTCATGTATGAGTCTGGGATACGTTTGGGGTAGTTAGAGAAGTAGGATACTTTTACACGATCATCGATCTGCCTACATTGTAAACCCTGGTGTATCCATAGGGGGGTTTTCCCCGCTAGCAGAACTGGCGACCATACTGGGGAAGCCTCTAGGGTTTTAGCGGATTTTTTGGGTGTTTGATTGGTTTTATAACTTTTTGAGTTTCTTGTTGACTCTGCCGAGTCTTTAAGGGATTATGGTCAGCTGTTGGTGCCATACCAGTTCTCTCTACCCTATCAGTCTATCTGTTTCATTTCTTTTTTTCAAGAAATACAGAGGTGTACGCAGCCTATTGTGGGTCAACATGCATACATGTGTGCCCTGCTTTATAGACAGCTTGTGTAGATATGCATGATTCTTAAGCATCAATAGCATGCCTAGTTCAAGGGACTATTTTTAAGAAGAGGCAGTCAACCTCTTCCCTGATTGAGGTTTTTACTTCTCAGGGTCTCTTGACAGAGTTCAGTTCCTTCTATTTTTACAGTCAAACCCTTGGTTAGATGTCAATTTTCTTGTCTTTTTCAAGATTTCTTGTGTTTACTCCGAAGGGTTTTAGGCGAGTCTTTGAGTTTTTGATTAGTCTATTTGGTGTCTTTAGTGACTCCCTGCAATCCGCAGTGGGTCAGTGGTCAGTTTCAGTCTTGTCTTGTTTTTCACTTTTTCCCCTTTCGCTTGCTTTAAAGAAAAAGAAAAATAATCTATTTCAATTTTCTTGTTTGAAGCATTTAAAAAAAAAGAAAAAGATTCCATTCCTTAGTTTGGTAAAGTAGTTAGGGTTAGTTATTTTACTTGAAAGGAAAAAGAGTTCATTTTTTAAGTTCTTTATTGATTTCTTAGAACTTAAGTAGCTCGTAGTTGAGCGAAATTTCATTTTAGGTCTTCTTTTTAAAGATCTTGAAAAAGTTAGTTATGAAAAAGTTGGTTACAAAGAATTAGTTGTAAATCTTTACTTTTGAGTAGAAGTAATTTTGCTTTTAGAGTTTCATTTTTTTCTTCTCTTTTCATCTCTCATAACATCACTAGTTTCACTGCCATATCCTTTGATTTAAAATAAGCCATTTAAAATGAATGCTAATTAAAATTAATTAGACTTTTATGTTTTTAGGGTCAATCAACTAGCTTAGGGTTAGAGCCTTGAATTAGGTTTGAGATGAAACTCTTCAAGGCTTATAAAAAAACAATGGAGTCAGAGCTAGGGAGTGTAAAATTCTAGTCACATGAAAGTTATCCAGGACTCCCCTCTAACATAGGGGCTAAACACGAGGTCACGTGAGGAAAGGTAGTGGAGATAACCCATCCAAAGCTGGACTAAACGTAGTAGGGAATGCATATTGAGGATTTGTCGTGGGATATTGTCTCTTGAATTTTCCTACATAGCTTTGTGGACCTCGAATCCATTCAATATCCTCAATTATCTTCCATACCACTTTCTTTTGATACCCTCAATAGGTTTCAGACTTTTTATCCTGCTCATTGCGGTCCACCCGACTGTTGACTGTACCCACCTGGTGACTGTTCGTGAGCTGGCAACTTAGTTTCCTTTATTCTAGGGACTTAAACAGGTGAATGAGGGGGTATACCATGGTACCTAGGGAAGACGTTGGGTCACACTTTGAAAAGTATACCCAAAGGGTGCTTCTGTGTTCGAGTATCACTTGCACTGATAAGTTTCTCTAGTGTTGGCCGGCGTAACTGTTCTACTCCAACTAGTATTGTTCTTTGTGTGATTTTATCAAACACTTTGCTCTAAATGCTATACAAATATTTTGCATGTGTCACAAAGATAGGAATATTGTCAAATATGTTAAATGTACCCATTACACTTGGAATAGTGAATATAACCATGGAATATTATTATGGTGTGGAAATAAAAATAATAACAAATACAAATATCCTTATTAGTTGTAACAACTACTACAAAACCATCCTAAACACACAAATATATTGGTTGTCGAGTAGTTGCAATATATACTAACAAGAACAAAAATAAACTTGGTAATGATTCCCAATATCTCCTCAAGATATTTCTTCCCCTGGACAGCCTAGCCTTCATTGGTGTGGCATCAGTTTTCTCAAGAAAACACCTTCCACCGCAATCTGTCTATCCATACCTCAACAAGACCATAACCCCAATACACAGAGTTCCTCGTTGGATGAGGCTATGCAACAGAAGAGGCCTCATGGGACGAGGTTGACCAATAGGTGGGACCTCACAATATGCCCTATATTCAACCCATGGGAGTGACTCTTGTCATGGTTTCCATGAAACCCTCTTGGCATCTGCAAAATCGAGGATCGAACTCCTTTGAAAAAATATGTCAACTCCCTACACATGTAGATCTACCTCTAAATAAAACAAACTGAATTGAAGATCCAATGCAAATACTTGACAGATTCCCTCTTTTCTATGATACAATGGAAATCCTAGATGGATTCCCCTCTTGTTTAGGCTCCAATGGAAATCCTAGATGGATTCCCCTCTTTTCTAGCTAGGGTGGATATTGCACCACTAAAACCAAACCAATAGTGGAAGGGTTTTTCTAAACCGTAAGGAAACAATGGCTCCAAGAGAAATTCCAAAATTAGAGATCAAACCATCATGTCAAAGTGAGGCTCTACCCCTCCTTTTATCCTTTCTCCATGCCTTCTAGAACTTTACCTTTTGTGACCAAATAAAATGTAACCCTCATCACCTTTTTTACTAAATCAAATATGATCCTCATCCCCATTTTTCTTTCACTTTAGGATTAAAAGTAACTTTTAATAATAAATAAGTAACTTGTTAATATAATTTCAATTTAAATACATAACATCCCCTAACTAAGTGACATTAAATAACCCCCTTTTGACTCCCTTTTCCTTCACTGAAAATCGACGTAATTGATTTTCACTGCTGAATAGGGGAATCCAAAAACCGGGACATGAAAATAGGATCAACTTGTCATCTACCCTCCTAGCGTCATTTCTATTTGTGGGTCCAAATGGCCCATCAAAAAAGTAAGGGAGAATGCTAGATAGGAGGTCCCAGTCAATCACACTCTCGTTTTGGGTAGCATTTCCAACCAATATGTTGGCCTGGTTGCAACTAAGAATTAAACGAAGAAAATAGGAAAGACAATAGACTGTCCCCTAAAAAATTATAATTAACTCTATATCTAATATAAAATGAAATAAAAAAAACTAATCTAACTAATTCTAACCTATCCTGTAGGAGAAAAACTAATTGAATGAATACAATATGAGATAACATTATTGATAACAAAAGTAATTGACATCAATCAACAATGTATTAAAACAATGAGATTGCAGAAATTATCAGAAATAATTGCATATTAGATATGTAACATTATCTTTATATTCATTACAAATCATAATAGTATGAGTAATCCCAAACACAACACATAGAAATAATTCACATGAAAAAGCATTTAGGAAACCCCATAGGAAACATATCAGTAGAGAATTCCATAATACATCTGAAAACATTTATGATCTCAAATTCCTTTTGACTTTTATATATAAGGAAATAAGAGTATTATCCTTCTATACAATGAACAAAATTCTATTATTACATTCAATGGTCTTCCTTTTATAAAACAAGGAAGTCTTTTTGCCTTCTGTAATAACCAACAATTATTATCTCTTCAACTTCATTTAGTGACTTGAATTATTCATACAATTTCATAAATGAATATACAAGAATTAAAATAGAAGTTAAAGAGATTCCTAAGTGATTAATTCTCTCTAAGACTATTCGTGAGTGATTATTAAGCATATCATTAGCCCTATCCGACTTTTCCCTCTTTTGTTCTTTGAATTCTCCTAGGTGTTTTGGTGTCAATCTAGTAAATCATAGCCTTCCATCTTCTTCTTCTCTACTCCATTTTTCTATCATTATTTTGAAGGCCTGAATTTGTTTCCTAGAACTCAACTTATGGCTTCCTAAACATTGCACAGTTTATTCCTATTCAAATTCGTGGCCCTTTGTTCTTTGCATTTTTTGGGATTTTCTATCAGTGATCCTATTTGAATTCCTCTTCCAACCTGTTCTCCTACTCAATATAATTCCAACAAGCTATCATGGGGCTGATTTGAACTCCAAGAGCTCAAGATATGCCTTCCTAGATTTGGTGCTCAACAACCATTTATTTTCTCATGGGGAGATGTGGGTCATCGATCTTCACCTGTAAAGGAAATATCCCACATGCATTGGGTAAGTTGATATTTCATGGTATAAATTCTTTTTCTCTTCTTTAACTGATTTGTGTGTGAAACTAGAGGTGGTATAGAACCTAGGACCCACCTGAAAATTTTAAATAATAAATCTGACAAATTGAAATTAATTAAAATATCCCAACTCCCAAAAATATCGAATAAATAAAAACACTAAGTAAAAATATCAAATAAATAATTAAATAAAATCCAAATCTAAAATGAAATGTCTCGACTTAATAATAATGAAAAATGTAGAACCTAGGTAGTAATTTCCATAAGTAAAACAATTTCCCCATTTGATAGTAATTTACCCACTTAAAAATTTATTTCTACAACAAAAGTAAGTTTCCATGTAATTCAAAAACCATGGGAAATTTTGAGAAACCATGGGAAATCTAAACCATGTGGTTTTGTAAAACCATTGGAAAATTAAAAATGAAGTAAAAGAGATTCCTAAGTAATTAATTCTCTCTAAGACTATTCATGAGTGATTATTAAGCATATCACTAGCCCTGCCCGACTTTTCCCTCTTCTTTGAATTTTCCTAGGTGTTTTGTTGCAATCTAGTAAATCATAGTCTTCCATCTTCTTCTTCTCTGCTCCATTTTTCATCATTCTTTTGAAAGCTTGATTTTGTTTCCTAGAACTCAACTTATGGCTTCCTAAACATTGCACAGTTTATTCCTATTCAAATTTGTGGCCCTTTGTTCATTGCATTTTTTGGGTTTTTCTATCAGTGATCCTATTTGAATTCCTCTTCCAATCTATTCTCCTACTCGATATCATTCCAACAAGCTATCTCGGGGCTGATTTGAACTCCAAGAGATCAAGATATGCCTTCCTAAATTTGGTTCTCAACAACCATTTATTTTCTCATGGGGAGATTTGGGTCGTCGATCTTCACCTATAAAAGAAATATCCCACATGAATTGGGTAAGTTGATATTTCATGGTATAAATTGTTTTTCTCTTCTTTAATTGATTTGTGTGTGAAACTAGAAGTGGTATAGAACCTAGGACCCACCTAAAATTTTTAAATATAAATCTGACAAACTGAAATTAATTAAAATATCCCAACTCCCAAAAATATCGAATAAATAAAAATACTTCCATAAGTAAACCAATTTCCCCATTTGATAGTAATTTACCCACTTAAAAATTTATTTCTACAACAAAAGTAAGTTTCCATGTAATTCAAAAACCATGGGAAATTTTTTGAAACCATGGGAAATCTAAACCATGTGGTTTTGTAAAACCATGCGGAAATTAAAAATGAATAAATAAATAAACAAAATTAAAAATAAGATAATCAAAATAAAAAATAAAAAAATAAAAAAATCATATGTACAAACGGTAGGAAAAGTTAGACCTAGTTCCACATGGGTCAAGGTTCCACACTAGTCTCGGTTTTGCACCTAGGGACCAAAAATAGAGAAAAGACATATCGTGCAGATTTTGAATAATTGAGATGCTTATTTGGTTAGGAATCAAGTCTTGAAGATGAATCCAGTTCTGGATTCAAAACATCGATTACAATGGCTATAACTGTGGACAATATAGAAGATCTCTCTGAAATTACTCACCACAAAAATCTCAAAATAGGAACATCAAGTCGAGGTAGGGGTCACACAAATCTAAAGGTGATGAATGGAAAGAAACTAGGGGAGAAAGGGACGACACGTCACACATCATGATAACATCACATAGGGTAGCCCATACGATACAAAGGAGTTGGACGCTAGAAAATAACATGGGACATGTTAATCTGATCAAGAGGAAAATCATAAAGAGAAAACCCTATAAGATTGCAAGCACTGATAGGATCAGGGAACAAGCTCCCACGTTAGACGACAATGCATGAATATGGAGGTGACAAGTGGTGAGCAAGCATTGAGTGAAAATAGGAAAATGTTCCACATAAAATAATCTTGATAGGCCTTCAAAGAGAGGGGAGGCCGAAAGGAGAACCCGATAAAGATCATTCCAAACAAGGTCGGGCCTTTAGGACCTTATAAATATCACAAGGGGATTCATTTGGCCAAACCGATGAGACAAACAAGATGACAAGAGCGTGGTAAGGATCAATGTTCCTACCACATAATACAATACCATAAAATTTGGGCTTTAAAAAGGAAGTGAAAATAGAAAATGATGCAATGGTGACAAAAACAAATCTCATTGGGGTTCAGAAAATACATGACTTAATTTCGGATGTTGAATGGTGGCTTCAAATTGTCTATTCCAAAGGAAGAATATATGCATACAAAGAAGTCTATTCCAAAGGAAGAATGTATAAGGATCCCCCAATGAATTTCAAGGATGAAGTGGTCATGTAAAGGTAGTGACTCTGTGTTAGGCGGAAATATTATCGTTTAATTCCATTGTAGTACTTGCCTAACTATTTAATTTTTTAATCTGAGGTTCATAGGCTTATGAAGCACATGCACTATATATGCAGGATTGAAGTGGAAGTGATCTAATCTAAATTGTTGAAATGAAACTAATCTAGAAAATCATTGAAAGACTAACTAAGAAAGCGGGAAATTGCATAAGGAAAGACAACATGTGAAGAGAAACAAGACGACATAACATATGTGAGCTCACACAATAAATCAATCTCAAATTATATTACAAGAGTCAAATGACAAAGCATGAAAGAATAACAAAGCTAAGAATCAAAACTAAAAATCCCCTTCTCCTAATTACAAGACTAAATTATGAATAACATGATTTCTAACTCTCCAAGCTAATCTCCATTGTGAATTACATGATGGCCCTCATGAAGAGAGAACACTCTCTTATATACATGAGAGTCTTGAAGAGTGTCATAATTACAGATCCACTATTCTCTCAACCATTCTCAACTACTTTCCTATTTTTAGAAGATATGATTCCTTCAAATCCTCCACACATCTCTCATATATCTTAAATAAGATATGCCATCCAAATCTTCCATGATCTTCTCCTTTGAATATGCTTGAATGAAATTCGAATTTGAGGCTCGGTGGTAATATTTGACTTTGTTGAAATCTTCACATATGATTTTACACATCATCAAGCTCATCCAACGTTGATATATAATGAAAATATGTTATTTTTCTAATATTTAATCACAAATTCACTTATAACACTGAAATGAATACAATGGAAAATAATAAGGAGAAACCCCAAATATCATTATGGAAATGGTATGATAAAAGGTTAATGGGACGATGAAATGTAAGGAATGGTGAAGGGAAAAGATGATATAAATGTGACATTTTTGAGGCCCAACACTCTGCAACCCTACTCCCATGATCATAGAAAGAATAAAATTGGTTAAGTAAGGAAGAAGAGGCTTGGAAGTATATCATAAACATTACATTCTTTTCCTTTTCCTTTAAAAAACTTGTGAATAAATGAAATGTTTGTTTGGAAAAGGAAGAAGAAGTTTCTCAAATATATTCATTTGTGATCTCGTCCTTTCATAAATAACTTCTTGTTGTAAGCAAATGTCATGAAAATTACGTGTATCTAATTTCAAACTCAAAGAAACAATTAGTGATCTCGTGATTATAGTTATGAGATTAAACTGAAGAGGATGATTAACATATAAGAGATTAAGCATAAATATGAATAAATTAGGCAAAACATGGAAGAAATAGGATGTTGAGTACACGTATATTCTTCATTTAAGCCATCGATTTAGAAAATCCTCAAAATTAAAATTACTCATAGCATGAAATGGAGCACCAAACTCTACAGTCACATAGGATTATTAAATACTTCCAAATATTCAAAGGTATCAAAGACAACTTATCAATTTCATCATACAAAGCTCAACCAAGCATCGTAAGTCAAAAATCATCTCGAATACATTTGAAAGTATAAGATCAAAACTATTAACAAACATCCTCAAAGACAATCATCAACGATGTCCAAACCCACAACTCCTTGAAGGTAGGTAAACAATAATCATTAGTCTCATAGTAGTTGTGGATTAGGCTTTAGAGTTTCAATTTTAGTAGAGGCCCCCTTTCCTTTCACTTATAAATTAAAAATGAAAGGAGGATTTGTTTTGGCCACAACATGATGGTAAGTTGTGTGCTTGTAGTTTCTCCTAGCAGTTGACATCATTGGACTCCCAAGTAGAGATATTTTCAGTCAACTAAGTATACTGGATCCCTAGAAGGAAGAGGGAAGGCCTGAGGGACTATGAGTAGTGAAGGGGGATCCCCTTCCCTGGATTGTGTGGGTCGTAGAGAAGAGATTTGAGTGGATTGGGATAGTTGTAGGAAGGATAGCTACCTGGGAAGTGTTTTGACTATGAGGGGCACCCTTCTGTGTGGATACATAACCTCAACTCGAAGGTGATTTGTTGTTGAGATATGGAGTAGAAGATATATGTTTGGGATGAACGTGTCCCCTGCAATCAGCTACATATTATGGTTTAAAAGATAAGTGTTAAACCTTTGTGTTTATTCCTATTGATATAATAATTGTTATGCATGAGAATTCAGAGTTCAGTGTGCTATATATTGTTATGAACTATTTCTTATTTTTCTTTTATAGTTTTAAAACTACTATAGATGCATGATAGGTAGGCATGTTGCAACACATTTCTATTATTTTGGTATCAGAGAAGAAATTTTTGGTAGCATGCCTCAAAGAGGGTTTTGGGTGTGTTATTGTGAGGTATCAAAGCTATACCAGAGCCAAGTTTGGTTACATACTTGTTCAAAGTGATCATGTGGTAGCGTTCATAGTGATGCGCCTAGACAAGCAGTTTGGGTGTGTTAGAGTAACCATCATAAATCCATGTCAATATTGAATCTTATCAACCTCAAAGAGGTATGAAATCCATGAAGGTGAAAAAATTTGAGGAAATGTTTTCATCTCAAGGTATTTGGCCCTCTTAATGCTTGATAGATCTAAATTAAGTTGGATCTATGCTGGTGTTTTTTTTTCTAATTTTTATAAATGATATGGTGTTTTATATGAAAATGTTAATAAAACTTTTGTTGATTGTGAGATGAACATTTTATTGTGAAATATATAAATGTTAGTTTGTTTTATTGATATTTTCATCATTTCATTATATTCAACCACTCATATATGTATTTAATAATGTGAATGGTTTTTTTTCAATATTATATCATACATCTACCTTATATTGTGCTTAAATTTTAGAACGTGCATTATGTTCTTAAGAAAATGCCAAAAAAAAATGACAATTATGAAGACCAACATACAAGATAAAAATAAAAAGAGATGAAAAATATCATATAAATAGTTTGTATCTGTATATATATATAGTAATTAAAAATAATGTAAACTATTTTAATAAAAGTAAATATCTTAATGTAAGTAGGATTAAATATCTATAATATTTAATGAAAACATGAATAATTTTTAAAAAAATTAAATATATATATATATATATATATATATTAGAAATGTAAAAGAGAAAGAAAATTCCTATTTAGTATTTCGTGAAGAAAATTGATATGTAAGCTTACACAAATAATTTTAAATTTAAAAGTACATAGACAAATATATATATATATATATATTCACCCTTGACTCGCAAGCTTTCCGCAGTCGAGTTTCAGCTAGACTCTTGACTTTTTTCTTGCATTCGTCTGTCCCTGTCTCGCGTGGTTCCCTGAATTCGTGGATCCACTTTCCACCTGCCCTTTCCAGCCTTTTATGGCTAACAGTGTAGACCTAACGTGGGCTCACGATGACGACCTTTGGGAAATTGATAACCTCTTTCTGGCGGTTGCAACATACAAGCTCCTGTACGAATGTATACATCATTCACTGCCAGACCACCTCCCGACGTCTCCTCCTCCACAGATCCACCCACAGCTGGCTCCCGATTTGTGTTTTGATAAGACTTCAATGCGTGTAGGGAAGACACCTGCCCTAGATCACGTGTTCGACAAGCAGTTTCAGGAGACTCCACAATTACTCTCCTGCCCTAGTACTCTTTCTTATTATGTTCCTGCGGCTCCCTTTATGTCTTCTTCCCCAAACCCTGATTCTATTGTCTGCCCTCATAGCTCCATTTCGAATGTCCTTGTTGGTGTCAAACGCAACAGAACCTCTTGTTCTAAAGCTTGTTGAAACCGCAAACAAAAATGTTGGAAGGTCAGACATTCCCCTTCTAGTTGTATCCTTGGCAAGGAGATTTCTATGGATCGGGTTTCGAGTCTATCAAAGAAGGCACTCATCGGTAAGTTTTTTTTTTCTAGGATGCACAGTTATTGGTTTGGATCCAAGATTTATGGAAACGAGTGCTTGGGTACTTTCCGAGGGTCAGTCTTCTCTCCAACCACTAGTTTATATTCCATTTTCTTGCGGAAGAAGATCTTTTGAAAATTATAAAATCCCCGTGGATTATAAATACGGGAGTCCTCATGCTTAAGTGATGGGCTCCTGGGTTCAATACACTAACTGAAACATTCAACAAAAGGTTCCTATGTATTTTGTTACTAGATTTTCTGGTCGAGCTCTGGTCCAAACAAATCTTTGAAGTGGTTGCTAATTTTGTTGGAAAGTTTGTTTTTCTCGACGAACGCTCTCTTTGATGGGTCAAAAAGCGAGTTGGGTGGGTTTTGGTCTAGCTGGACCTAGACCATGGTCTCCCATATTCCATCGTTGTCACTATAGGGGATTTCTCCTTCTACCAACCCTTATATTTTTGGAGGGAGCCCTTTCGCTGTCATCGTTGCTGGCAAACAAGGCATCTCAAGGCCTCATGTTCTTTGGATCAGTCTGCGACTCCTTTGACAATCATGGACAAGAATGGTAATTTTCTTCCCAAGCCTACAGATCATGACATATTCCTTGGTAAGATGCAGGTTTTTTTTCCTTAATTCCTTCTTAAAATCTCTACATAAGAAATTATTATTTTTTAAATAATGAACATTGGGTCTTAGAGATTTTTGAAGGTTTCTAGGAACTCTTATTATATAGGTTGGATGATTCGGTTCTTCGTCCCGGTAACAACAATACTGACCATGTTAACCATGATTCACCTCCTCTTTCTCTGGTTCCCTCAGAGACCTTTGACAAGGTGGACTGCTCTTGGTCTCTACTACCCCATCCTGAGCACAACCTCCTTGACTTTAGCCCCTCCCTTGTTCCTGTTTTATCCAAATCTCCTCCTGCCTTACTTGTTGATGTTTCCCCCCCTAAAACCTTATCCCCTTCAACAAACCTTTCATTTAACCCCTCCCCATCCACTATTTATAGGATCCCTTTGACCCTCTCTATCACGCCCTTATCTCCCATCCCCCTCACTGTTACCAATCTATCCACATCGCTTCCTACTGACCATTCTAATGTGACTATCCAGAAAAAATCTTGTCTCTGTCCCCCTAAAAAGCCTCTTGGGTCAATAGAATGTGGCCTTTCAAATTTTGTTAACATTAATCCCCCCTCTTCCTTACCCCTACCTTCGAATGTCTCCCCTTCCTCAGTGCACACCAGATCCACCTCCTCGACCCTTAGAGAAAGACAGACTCTTAATGGCATTTCTTAATGATTATTTTTTCACCGAATCTTCATGGGTTTGGGGGTCCCACCCACTAAAATCAACTCCCTCAAACTATTGATTCAACAGATCAAACCTAACATTGTATTTTTTCAAGAAACATTGGTGGAGGGTGAAAAGGCAAAATCCCTCTTTTTGCAATGTCTTCCACACTAGAATGCAGTTGTTCTAGATTCACAAGGGTGCTCTGGAGGTCTCCTTTCTTCTTGGAACCCAGCTTATGCTGAGTTTTGTGCTTTTGGAATAGTTGCAGGTATTTTCTTGGCAGGAAGATTAAAGCACTCAAAGGAATCAGTAAAACTGCTTAATTGTTATGCACCCTACAGAGACAAAGAGTCTTTTTGGCAACACATTTCAGATTCTAGACTACTTTGTGAGGATAATCTTGTTATTGGAGGCGACCTTAACTGTTGATACTGAGAGGGAGGTGAATGAGTATCAAGTACAATTTAAAACATTTTTCAACTTATACTTAAACCATTCAACTATATCCAATGAGAAATGAACAATAGTATAAGAGTTACACCAATACACCACAATACACCATGTACAATATATGAGAAATAATCAAATAGTTATTGTTCAAGGGAAGTAATGACTTCTAAAGGTAGCTACATTTTTCAAATGTAAAGGGAGGGATAAACCTCCAAGACAAAGATACAATTCTCCAATATCAAGAGAGATTTGAACTCTCCATCCTTGCCCCTTCCTTCCACCCAAGAATATATGAGAGATAATAAAACTTTACATTAAATCATCACCATCAACCAATCATCACATAGAACCTGATAATGCTTCCTGAGACTTCTGCAATTCTTGCAATTCTTCAATTCTTGGAGTACTCTGATCCTATAGATAATATTACTCAATGTATTCTCTGAAAATCCTTCAGTTTTCACTCCTTGAATCCTCCCCGATTAGACTTTATTCAATTCTAGTCTTTTCAGAAGACCCAACTTGTACAGCATGCCCCGCGCTCAATATTTAACATCCAATTCTGAAATTCGCATACAAGAAACTAAAGTTCGTACTCTTTCCAATGGAAGTGGTCCCACTTCATTTGGATTCTGTATGAAGAAGTTATGACTGTTTTACCTGGAACACATGTTTATTGACTAGCTTTAGGACTGGTCACAAACCCTATCTTCGATAGAGTGTATCTCCATAATTATAGTGAATCAAGAGCTGAAAATTTTACCAGAGGTACCTTGATATGTCTTCTCAATACCTTAGAGATTTCACCATCTAAATCGTTCTAGAAACAAAGTTATAGCAAAAATGGTAAGATGACCTGAAAATAACATACCTTAGAACACATCACCAAAAGATTTCATCCTCCCTTGAAATCTGGTCTTCTTTTACTTCTTCTTCCATCTGAAATTCGACTTGTATCAAATGAATGTATAATGATGTTTATTTATATCATTTATGTCACTTCCTTTTAACATTACAGCCGACCTGACACTTTCTTATTTTGTAATTATTTTCTGTAATTATCTTCAGGGCCTACATGTACAATTCACTTTGTCATCTTCAAAAAATCATTTCTCCTCAACCATGAAGATCCAAGTGACGTGCCACATACCACCTGAAACAACATGATGTAAACTATCCATCCATGGGTGTTGTATTTGCATGTGCATTTTTCTTCATGTCTAAATACCTTCATCAATCTTGCGGTCCAAAACCCATGACTAGGGTTGACATCAATGACAACAACCATTCTTCCAACAATCTCCCCCTTTGTCATTCATGGCAACACTCATGCTCCCCCTATCATCATGATCCCAATTTCTCTCCCCCTTTGACATCAATGCAAAAGGTTAGGGCTGCTCCCCCTGAGTTTAATGACAAAAAGGTAACCTTCTTCTTTGGGGCTACTCCCCCTAAACATGTGGCACTCAATAATACTTCATCCTTATTTTTGGTCTTTGGGACTTTTTCTTCCTTGGAATCATTTTGTGTGGCTTCTGTCTTCTCTCTCTTCTTCATGTCTAGGATGTATATGTTATTCCGTCTTCTTGTTGCAGTTGCAACCAATCTTCCCGAGTTATTTTATCTGATTTTACATTTTCGGGAGTCAAACGTAAGAGTGTATCCTTGATCACATATTTTGTTGACACTGAGGAGATTATGCTTTAGATCTTCAACCAATAGGACTTTTCCTACGTTTACATTTTCACTTCCAAGCTTTACAGTTCATTTTTCAAGTATTTTGGTAGATGAGTCATCTCCAAATGCAACATTTCCACCTCTTTTCTTCAAGATGACAAATTTGCTTTGATCTCCGGTCATATGATATGAGCACCCACTGTCTATGAACCATTCATCTTCTTCTTTGCATTCTTTAGTGACCAATGCTATTCGACAATTTTCATTTTGTGGAATTTCTTTCATTTTCCATGTTGTAGTTGGTATGCAGGCATTTGACATACGATTATCTTCCTTCATTTCTCTGCAATATTGTGCTTTGTGACCAAGATTATTGCACTTGCAACATACAATATTTTCATCCATTAATGGGTCAAATGGATTATAATTTCTGTTCACGGGTCTACAAACATTTCCATATCTACTATTTTCACCATTCATGTAGCTTGCATAGTTATTCCTTTCATTAATTCTACAATTGATTTCCTTGTGTCCAGAATTTCCATAAGTATAACAATGTCCAAGAAAGAAATTTTGATACCTGGTTGTAAGTGATCTTCTTTGTGGTGTGGTCCATCTGGGTTCACAATCTATTCTTCTATAGTTTTCTTCATAATGATTTCTTTCATACCTGATGGGAGAGGATCTTCTTGATGTCTCATTCCTTCTGAATTCTAGTTTTCTATCTTGTTGTTCAACTTGTTCTGTAGTGTTGGTTTCATCATTTTCAACTTACTTCTCTTGTTTT
>JASDQU010010678.1:146493-162104 GCA_032191745.1 Picea mariana
CATATTACTGTATCATATTGAATGGAAAGTAAAGATTACAACCTGAGCCTTGATGTTGCAAACCTCCTTTCAATGGCCCTTGGCTCTGACACACACACTTGCTCACTTGCATGAAGAAGATCAACCACCTTTGATGAACTTGCTAGAGTTTCCTAGCTGCTTTAGCTTCAGTCCTTCACACAATCTTTCACTAATTCTCCAATAAATATCTTGCTTATTTACTTCTAACCTTTTCCATGAGAATCCCCTCAATATATAGGAGAGAATGAATTAGTTACTTGGATAAGAATGATCCCAAAATATCAGGAAATCAAGTACTTAGATAATCATTCGAATGCCATCTCATCCTTCTAGAAGCTTTGAGAATTCATCTTTTTCCCTTCTTTAGAAAGTGTTTGCACCCTAGTAGTTATACATAGTTCAAACTTCTCGCACCCTGGATTAAGGTAGCCTGCGAGAATCATACATTCTCGCAGGAAAATGTATTAGCAGCCTGCAAACCTTCCTCCAAAATGTCATTTCTGGAAAGAGATGAAGGTAACTTTTCTCAGGAGAAAATTCTAATGAAGAGCCTGAGTACACCATAATCAATACATCATCATGACGACCAAAATCATGGGTAACAGTGCCTTCAAGATTCCTTTGCTCACTCAACTTCTGCTTGTTTTCTCTCGAAGTACAAGATCTCTTGACATGTGTCTCCTACCGAAATATTAGTGACCATGAGCGATTACGGGCTCACAACTAGTCGATACTTCAATTTCCTTTCTGATCCTCACAATGTGAAGATGCTCGTTCACAGTGGGATCGATATGCACCGTTGATCGGTTGATCTAGAAAGATCAACGATTGTGAGCGATTTCAGGCTCACAACTTGTGTAAACTTTAATTTGTATCCCAATCTCTACAATGAATCCCCACCATTGATTTCTCTCCGATGATATCTGATGGCCATGACTCAATCTTACTGATCTGATGGCTCAAAAATGAATCTATTCTCCTACTAGTATTTCAAACCCGAAATGGGATGATTTTGAATGTTGGGTTTGGACGCTTCTGTGCATACCATGGACTTGGTTGCCCTATGACCCTTTGATAGCTATATGTGATAACATGATGCATCTATGCATACCAAGAATTCATTTTCCATGTCGGGGAATTTTAGTATTGGTGTTATCATCAACAACTGTTTAATTTTTTGAAATGATTCCACACATTTCTCTGTCCAGATGAAATTATTGTTTTTCTTTTGCAATTGCATGATCGGATTTGCTATATTTGAAAAACCTTCCATGAATCATCAATAATATCTTACTAAACCCATAAAGTTGCATACTTCTTGTACGCTTTTCAGTGCTAGCCATTCCATAATAGCCTCTACTTTCACTGGATTCACAACGATAACTTCACCATATATGACATGTGCCAACTAATGAATCTTTGATTGGTAAAAAAAACATTTTGATAGTTTCCCATGCAATTTTTTTTCTCGTAGACACTGTAGTACCAATCTTAAATGTTTGTCATGTTCTTCTTTCATTCAAGAATAAATCAACATGTCATCAATAAATAATTGAACAAATTTGTCCAAGTATTCATGGAACACCCCATTCATCAAGATCATGAATACCACCGAGGCGTTCGTCGGTCTAAAGGGTAAAAATTTAAACTCATAGTGTCTGAATCTCATCTTAAATGTGGTCTTAGGGATATCTTCCTCTTTAATTCATAACTGGTGATATCTTGATCTCAAGTCAATCTTCAAAAATATCATCTCTCCTTTCATCTGATCAAACAAATCGTCTATTCTTGGCAACAGATATTGGTTCTTGATCATATCTTTGTTCAATTGATGATAGTCAATACAAAGTCTCCACGATCCATCATTCTTTCTTACCAACATAACTAGCGCACCAGAAGGAGAAACACTTGGACGTATGAGTCCCAAGTCCAACAATTCCTTCAATTTAATTTTCATCTCTTGTAATTCAGGCGTTGGCATCCGATAATGCGTTCTCACTATGGGTTTAGTTCCATGTTTCAATTCTATTGTAAACTCCAACTCTCTTTTAGGTGGTAAACCTGGTAACTCTTCTAAGAACATGTATGCAAACTCTTGTACAACAGGAAGGTTTTCTAATCCTTCTTCCTCTCCCTTTTCATTTAGCTCTAAGATTGCATATATCTTGCAACCCTTTCACATAATTTTCTGTAACTGTAGGGAAGTAATAAACCTCAAAGGCATTCCCTAGTTTCTTCTTACAATCATTCTAGTCTGTCCCAAATCCTCTATCAAACTTAATTGTTTCCTCTTATAGTTGAGTATCGTATCATGCAATTCCAAATAATCCATACCAATCACTATGTCATAAGATCCTAAGATCGTGACATATAGGTTGGCCTTCGTTACAAATCTCCCAAGTTAATGCTATAGTATGTAACCTTTCCTCCGACCTTCTATTTGGCACCTGATGTCATTTCTATGTATCTGAACTCATCCTACTCGACTGCCTTTACCTTAATTCTCTTTAGCATTTCACTAGAGATAAATCTTTCTGTAGCACCTGGATCTATCAAAATACTAAAAGTTTGATCGACGATCATACCTGACATCTTGAGCACAATGGACTGGTTCTCGGGCTCACAGTTATTCACCACTGTATGAATCATGTGGGCCTTGCCCAAATCTCCAACTGTAGTGGGTATAGATGATTTGAATTATCTGGCATTCTCACTTAGATAGTCTCGTTGGTAATGTGGATCTCCACATGTCCGACATCCATTCTTTGGTCCAGTACTCCTGGTCCCTGAAGTAGAATTTGTTGGCCTAGTAGTCTATGACACTAGTATGCTCTCTTGAACATCTCTAAAATGTTGTTTTTGCTGACGATGTTGTTTTTGATGTTGTGTTCCTCTATAAGGAGTCCCCTGTTAGGGATTTTGTCATTGTGGTGTCATGAAAATAGGTCCTCTAGGCATATCTTGATGCCCTGAACTCTGTCTGGCTAGTGTTTGATGTTGTTGTTCTCATGATGTCATATGTCTAGTTGGTCTAGAAGGAGTCATTCCCTGACCCCCATTATTCAACTCTTCCTCAACTAAGAGGGCCTTCTGAACTGCATCGTGCAACGTCTTAGGCATTAGAATGGTCACCTTCACAAAAATGTTGAAGTTAAGGTTGAACACAAACTTGTTGACCTTTAACTTCTCCATGTTAAGATGTGGATCATACATAAGTAGCTCCATGAATCTGGCCTCATACTCTAGAACCATTTGACCAGTCTATCGTAAGGCATTGAAATAATTAAGTTGGCACTCGATGAATTCCTCAGACAAGTACCTCTCCCAGAACAATTCCTCGAACAACTCCCATGACACATATTTGATGACCATGTTTAGTTGAGGTAGACCATAGGGGCATATTCCACCATAGAAGAGCACTCCCCTTCAGCTAAAAGACCATCATGCGAAATTTCATGTTTGAGGTGTAATCACGAAGTGAGAAGCACATCGCCATATTCTCCAACCATGCCTTGGGGACTGAGTCGTCTGTGGCACCCATAAACTAAGGAAACTTCACTTTCTCGAGTTCTCTATGCATACTATTACTACCATCTAGAGCACACTATGAACCCACATTGGGTACATATTCTTTTCCCTCATCTCGATATAATCTGTTAATCAATGCATCTGACATTCTATGGAAGGATATCATCATACCTACCACATCTCCCACAAAAACTTGCTCCTTCTCAATGAATTTTTCTTCTCCTTTGGGGTTAGACCCCTCTAGCGTGGATACTATCAGAAGCATCACACCTCTTCATCCAGCACCACTTCATCTACTTCCTTGGCATCCTCTAACCATGATTACTTGTAGGGACAATTTTCAAGATTTAATTAGTGATATATTTTAATCATTCAGTTAACATAGTGAAAGGCCTAATAGTCCAATGTCGCAGGGTTGAACCTATTTTGATACCATATGTAATGAACACTATGTTATGAAATAAATAAAGTGAGTAGTACAATAGTGTAAAAATAACATTTTTTTTCTTACAGCCTTAGTTAGGACAAGTGTCACAGGAAACAACATACAACATTAATTATACCTTTGTTTCTCATGTATTTATACACAGTAATTATTAAATAAAGCTTCAACGATATTCATATATCAACCACATCACATAAATATAGCAATGATAACTACCCTCCCAACCTATCCTTCAAGGTTAGGACCTCCAAGACACATAATCAACACTCAAGTCCAAGATTCATCTGATTGATTTTGACCATTTAAGGTCTCAGGATTGGCAATTGTTCTGAGGAACAAGGTAGTATATAATTCCGATAACGTAACGAATCTCAATGGATATGAACATAAACAAGTAAAGATTATAAGAGTGACATCATTAATATTAGAAACATAAAATACCCAAATTTTATGCAATAAGATCTATATACTAAGAACTACCAAAATTCTAGTGCATAAATTGGTAATCCAAAAACGGATGTAACATGATGATCATGTAAAAAACCAAGTCTAACTACCTAATAATGTGCGACTTGCACACTAACCTAATAAATCTTATGCACAAGTGGTCATCAAAATATTATAATATCTACAAGCGCATTTACTCTTGTTAAGTGGGTGTAAGGTTTAAATTCTTATGAATAATTATTTTTCCTTCTACCTCAATCTAAAAACTAGAAAAAAGAAAATGGATTCCAACCATCAACCTATCATCATCCAATCATATCCAATCATATCTAGTGCAATCAAATCTCAAAATTTGCTAAGAAGATGACTTAGAAGGAGATCATAAATGGGATTTTAATATCTCAATTTAACATTCATTAAAACAACAAAGAATCCTACTTTGATGATTTCAAAACAGATTGGCACTCAATTAACACATTTTAAAATCATTAAAAGAAAAAATAATTTAGCACATACCTTCTGTACATCAGGAGAGTGAAAACCCGATATTCCGACAAATAATCTTGCTAGTAATCAAGTCGAAAAATTCATTGAATATGTGAAATTTTTATCAAATAAGAATATACAATTTTCATCTATAGGTTCCAACGTTTCTGTGTAAGGAGGGCGTAAAACATTTTGAAAATACCAATAATACCTAACCCAAATTTAAGTCGATCTCATCAATGCATCAAGGATTTAAACAAAAGCATTCTACTATTTTGCAAGACCGATCCAAATAATCGGTGTAAGCAATATAAATGAAGAAAAGAGTTCAGTTTACAATGACTCCTTCGATATACATAAATTCTCATTGAAATACATATTAGCAACATACATTCTTACGACAACTTTTTTTTTTGAAATGAAATTTAATTCTATCAATAACCCAACAATCTTCCATTATGTGTATACGTAAAAAGGTTTTATCCTTGAATCGTATTACAATTATAACTAAGATTTATGCTAAACATATAAATTACCAAAAATATTGTAGTCAGAAGATCGTTGTTGTTGATGACGAACCTCAATCCGGATGGAAACTGCATCATGCCCTCCTCCGCTTGCTAATTGAGAGACTACACTGGTACCTCCCAACCAACGCTAGGGGTACTCTTCTTTCCCCTTATCCCACCGAGCCGCGAAGAGGCCACACATAAGAACAAACAAATAATAGCTCCAAGTCTTGCCTCGCAAGGAAGATCTTCCACTCTTTTTTCAAGCTTGGTATCCCAACTATCATAAATAAAACACACTACACAATAATTTTGGCAGCATGACCTTACCAAGAATAAGTGAGATCCATTTTCCTTCTACATCATTTGTTTTATAGAATTTTCCTCACTGACACATGTCCACATGCACAATTAATTAACTTTTTAATTGAATAAATTAGGATTATTCACCCACACACTTGTTACACTCTCCCCAAGTTGCAAAAGAAATTACAAATTTTATTTTATTTAAAAAGTCAATTTTCCCCACATTCCCTAATGTGTTCCTATTTTCTCTCTTTGTTTTCCCTTTATTCCCCGAATTCTCATTTAATAAGGCCATAGGTTAAAGATTCTACGAAATGAAATTTTTTCCGAGGATATTTTCCGAAAATCCAACAAGAAATTATTGGATTTGTAGATTTAAGTGATTATTTCTGTAAAATACGAGTGCCCTAGGATTTTTTCAGCATGTTGAATCCATTTCTTCTTTAATAAATGGATTATGAACAACAAAAAATAGTAATTCTTGTAAATTTATATCACTGGATTCCGGCTAAAAAATCCATTTCGTAGAACAGCTAGCTAACACCTTTAATGAGTGTCTCCTAACTAGATTTTAGTTAGAGTTGGATTAGGAGTCTTCTTTTAGTTAAAATAGTGGTAGCTTGAATCTAGATGCCATTTTATGTGTACACCTATTCTCTCATATTTTTAATTCTTTCATTTTAAAAGTCCCTTTTATTATTTTCATGCACACATGTGCATTCTATCCAATCTTTAGGTTTTTCTCATTTTTATTTAAATTGATTTATCTTTATTCTTTTAATTTATTGAATATTTAAATTAGTCCCCTAACTAAACTTATACTTAGGCTTAGTCTTAGAGTTAGTCTTAGGATTTTATGGGGATTTATGATTAATAAATTCCATGTTTAATAAAAAAAATAATCTGACAAGGTCTAATCAGTTCAATGTTTTCTAGGTCACCTAGATTTATTAGCACAAGTTTTTAACTCTACGATGTGCCCTTCAAGACACAAATTCGTGATCCAGAGGTGTCACTCTCCTTTGACTGGTTTTGGAAGTTTTTCTGACCCTTGGAGTCAACACCCCACTTGGTCGACCTTGTGAGGCACTAAGAGCTTCTAAGCAATAAGGACTTCACCTTATTCTGCACTCCTTAGAAATTTTCATGAGCGACTGTCTCAGTCTTCCCTTATTACATCATGGACATATCGAACTAGGTAATCATTAACCTATAGTTTTTACCATGACAGGAGTGCTAGTAGGCTATGACAGGGATGTTGCCACACCTCTCCCTCAATGTGTAGTTCCTATGTATGCCCCCTCTACTCTTTATGTGAGTCATATTAGATAGCATCGTAAATATTTCATCCACTGATAAAACCTGTGTCAATAATCCATATACATATATCATACTACAATAAATCATATATCACAAGTCCGCAAATGAAATACTAAATCAAAATACAATTCACTCCCTAACTCAATCTAGAGTCCAAGAAAGTCCATTGATGCCTTCAACATCCATAACCTATCATGTGTCCTACACACTCAGGGAAATTCGTCAATAGCATATTCCAATACATATATATCAAATAAAACTAAGTCAAAACACATCATCATCATCATCATATATAAACCATAATCAAAACGACATCATAATATACCATAACCGGATCACTTGCACGCAAGTTTACTCAAAGAATAAGTCAATAAAAGTGTTCTCAATAGAGCGGGATGTTACAACTGCAACCTTTGTATGTATGTGAATGTTCCCTCTACAACCCACACACATACACCACTATTTCCACTTAAAGACATGTACACACATGAAATCCTGTACAAACACTTAAGTACGTTTCGCTCCACTCATATAAGTTTTTTCCTTCCCTGGCTACCTCTCTCTCCCACATGTGGAGTGTGCTTTTCCCTTCCAAGAATATAAAATAGAGAGTCCTCAACCCTAGACCAAAGTTTCCATCATGTATAATTTCCATTTTCTAAAAACAACAAGCGTCATAGCACAAGTGCATACTCACTTATGCTAACTCCATCCTTGCACAATGATAAAATGTTACAATGACCTCTCCCCTTTATATACAAGTACAATGAGTGAGTTTATGCACCCATTATAAACTCAATAATTTATTATAATATTCTATTCTTCTTTGTGGGTGTTACACCCAATAACAAGCCCATAAAACCCATCAAATTTTCCATGAGGCCCTAGCCTCATTCAGAGGTCGATTTCACTGAAATGAAAGGATATTTTGGTGCCAACAAATATTCCCACATGGCTGACACCTTGGTCTTTTATGGGAATACCTCTTAAATATACAAAAAAAACATTAATCTCAACATGGGGGAGTATTTTCTTGATGGCCCCATTATTGCCATCAAAATTGGGGTTGTCGATGTTGTATTATGGGTCCAATGGTTACAATCATTGAGAACAATTGGCAATGATTCCTCAAATGGATAAGAAATTGATCTTAGATGTATCCAACGGAACTAATCTAAAGTTGTAAGCTCTAATTGTCAATTTTCACATGCAAATATATGTGACTAATTTTCATATCTGAAAAAGTCATTGCTAGTGAACAAATAGTAAAACCCTAGTTGTTATAATTGAACAATTTTACACTAAAAATTATTGATTGAAAAATATATGCAACAGACA
This sequence comes from Picea mariana, assembly GCA_032191745.1. NCBI lineage: Eukaryota > Viridiplantae > Streptophyta > Pinopsida > Pinales > Pinaceae > Picea > Picea mariana. Next base: position 154,894 of record JASDQU010010678.1, read on the forward strand.
CAATAAGATCATATATGAATCACCAATACACATGAGACACAAATTTTAGTTTTGTAACCTTGTTAACTTAAAAAATTATGAGGGAAAACCCAACCATCTCAACCAATGCAATATCACCAAATTTGAGGACAACCTTGTCCTCTCAACTAATACAAATATCACCAAAATTTGAGGATAAACATAAACTCCATAGAAAAACAAACCTCAACAATTTACTGGAAACTTCTTATTCCCACAAATATGTTGTAGACCACCTGTATGATCTGCTGACATCACTTGGCAGCCTGTACAGACCTGCACTCTGCCTACAAAACTATGTATGTGATTCTCCTTACTACAACCTGTGTACATATTCCTTTGTTCCCACTAAAACCCACGTATACATGATTCTCCTTCCCGCAACCCACATACATATGTGACTATTCTTTCTGCAACCTGTGTACATATGTGATTCCTCCCATTGCAACCCACATTCAAGTACATAAAACTTATATGGACAACTCTATATAATTCACTCCCTACAACCTGTCTTTGTCTAGGACATATTTTACACCCCAGCATAATTTCCCTTCGTTGAAATCACCAAGCCACCTAGCACAAGTGAAAACTGACTTATGCTAATTCCATTCTTCCATCATGAGAAAATATCACAATGAATTCTCTCCTTTATATACAAGTCCAATGAGTGAGCTTAGAAACCCATTCTAAACTCAACTATTAATTAGAATATTGTATTCCTCTTTGTAGGTGTGAAATGCCATCACAAGAACATAAATCCCATCAACTTTCACACGAGGCCCTAGCCTCATTTCTAGGTCAACTTCATTGAAACAAAAGGATAATCTAGTGCCAAAAAATATTCCCACATTCTTGACACCTTAGCCTCTTGTGGGAATACCTCTGTAAGATACAAAATCAACACTCCTTATTGAGGGAGGTATTATCCACCATGTAGAGAATACCATCATCACTAAGTCACAATACATCATCATCATCATATATAAAACCCACCACTAGGAACACATAAAACCCATCATCATCATCATATATGAAATTCAATACGAACACTTCAGTATGTTTCACTCCACTCGTATAATTTATTCCTCCTGTGGCTACCTCTCTCTCCCACACGTGCAATGTGCTTTTCCCTTCCAAGAATATAAAAGAGTGTCATAACCCTACATTGCTCCATACATGCATACCTAGTATTTGGCCCTCTTACTTGTTATTTTTTCCAATCCATCACTGAGTTGCTCTTCTAAAAAACCCCAATTTTTGAATATGTATGTGCCCTGCTCCACTACAGCCCATGTACATATGCATGTTGCACCACTACATCTCATGTATACTTGAAAAATTTGCAAAAAATTAAAAGTTGCAAGGAATTTGTTGAGATTGTGGGCTATTGGGTAGTTTCCTAACTAATCCACCACCCATAGCTTGCCACCCAACTGAATAACCATCATTTTGCTATATAAAAGGAGGTGTTGGGGTCTCATTCTGAAGCTAAGCATAAGAACAATGAAACTCTGCCTGTTTCACATCCCCTCCTTGCCCCAAGCCTTTGCATCCTTGTTGTGAGAATTGCATCAGAATTCCCCATTTTGCCCTTTTTCCTCCATCATAAGCCCATTCCATTTCCTAAGAAGAAGGTTGAGAGGATAAATATATGTGGAGGTGCACTTGGAGCTTGGTGAAGAGGATCCTAGACCAGGTTCATGGAGCAGTAGCTGACCTTGTTATAACTGATCATTGTATTATCAATAAAATAAATACTTTTCCTGTCTCGAAACATGATGTGTCAAATGTTTTCATTTAATTTATGTTTTATTCTAACATCTAACCCGTAGTTTATATATGAAATTCAAGTTTTTAGTTTCATGTTTATATATTTGTGAATGCAGGCCAGCCTTGGGAGAAGGTTTGCAGTCAGCAGAGCTATCAAGCACGAGAGGATCGACACTGGATGCAGAGTAAAAGGTACTTTTACCTGATCCTTCTCACTTCGTCTTTCATGTATGAGTCTGGGATACGTTTGGGTTAGTTAGAGAAGTAGGATACTTTTACACGGTCATCGATATGCCTACATTGTAAGCCCTAGTGTATCCATGGGGGGGGTTTCCCCGCTATCAAAACTAGAGACCATATTGGGGAAGCCTCTAGGGTTTTAGGGGTTTTTTTGGGTGTTTGATTGGTTTTATACCTTTTTGAGTTTCGTGTTGGGTCTGCTGAGTCTTTAAGGGATTTTGGTCACTTGTTGGTGCCATACTAGTTCTCCCTACCCTGTTAGTCTATCTATTTCATTTCTTTTTTTCAAGGAATACAGAGGTGTATTCGGCTTGTTGTGGGTCAACACACCTACATACGCGCCCTACTTTATAGATAGCTTGTAGTCGAGTGAAATTTCATTTTAGGTATTCTTTTAAAAGATCTTGAAAAAGTTAATTATGAAAAAGTTGGTTACAAAGAATTAGTTGTAAATCTTTACTTTTGACTAGAAGTAATTTTGATTTCAGAGTTTCATTTTTTTCTCCTATTTTTGTCTCTCATTACATCACTAGTTTCATTTCCATATCCTTTGATTTAAAATAATCCATTTAAAATGAACGCTAATTAAAATTAATTAGACTTTTATGTTTTTAGGGTCAATCAACTAGCTTAGGGTTAGAGTCTTGAATTAGGTTTGATAGGAAACTCTTCAAGGATTATAAAAAAACAATGGATTCAGAGCTAGGGAGTGTAAAATACTAGTCACGTAAAAGTTATCCAGGACCCCCCTCTAACACAAGGGCGAAACACAAGGTCTTGTGAGGAAAGGTAGTGAAGATAACCCATCCAAAGCTAGACTAAACATAGTAGGGAATGCATATTGAGGATCTGTCGTGGGATATTATCTCTTGAATTTTCCTACAAATCTTCATGGACCTCGAATCCATTCAATATCCTTAGTTGTCTTCCATACCACTTTCTTTTGATACACTCGATAGGTTTCAGACTTGTTATCCTGCTCATTGCGGTCCACCCAACTATCAACTGTACCCACCTAGTGGCTGTTCGTGAGATGGCAACTTAGTTTCCTTTATTCTAGGGACTTAAACAGGTGAATGAGGGGGTATACCATGGTACCTAGGGAAGACGTCGGGTCACACTTTGAAGAGTAAACCCAGAGGGTGCTTCTATGTTCAAGTTGCACTTGCACAGGTAAGTTTCTCTAGTGTTGGTTGGTGTAACTATTCTTCCAACTAGTTAGTCATTTTCTTGATTTTCCTTTAGGAACTTTTAGTGTGTGCTCTGTGCTCCTTAATTTTCCATAGTGAGTTAGTCAATCATTTATTTTGGTCTCTGGCCTAGGGTGATAGACCTCCCACTCCTCTGGTCATGAGGAATATTTGGTCTTCCTCTTAGAAACGTGGAGTTGCCTCTTTATAGGCGTTGTTTTTTATAACACTGATTCACCGAAGTCAGTGTGTGAGACTTTTACGGACTTGAAAGATCCTGCAAGGGGATAACTTGTGCATAACATCTTCATGGAAAAATTTATTGATGATACCAACCAAGGAACCCTTTCACAAGGGGATTCTTGTGCTTTTCCTTTCTTTGGAAACGTTGGTGTCCCTTTGATGGCCACTTTGTACATTCCTGAGTTGAATGTGGGACTACCAGTTTCGTTGGGTACCATTCCAAATGTCTTGAATGATCTTGAAGATTATCAGTTAAGCACCTTATGTCATGGGCTTAATGTTGATGTTCCTTCATCAGTAAATTCTTCTCCTCTTCCTTCTCCCGCCTCTAGTGAAAGTACAATTAATAGTAACTGAAAGTCTAAACGAATTGGAAAGAGGAAGAATAGGAAGAAGAAATCACCAATATCTGCAATTCATGTTGGAGATAGGTCATCAACCTCTGCAAGTCATGTTGAAGACCAACACCCAGCCTCTGCAAGTCATGTTGAATACCAACACCCAGCCTCTGCAAGCCATGTTGGGGGCATGCACCCACCCTCTGTAAGTCATGCTTGGGGGAAAAGTCCAGTCACTGCTATTCATACTCGCAATAAGTTTGTAGCCTCTGCGAGTCATGTTATTGACCCATCACCAACCTTTAGAATTCATGTTGGAGATGACTAACCACTGCTATTCATGCTGGGGGAATTGATTATGTTGAAAAACCTAGATGGATAGGACATAAGCCTAAGTTCCCTTGTAAGATTTGCAAGGGATATCACCTTACTCATTTGTGTCCTGGAATTCCAAAGGCACAAATATTGTGGTCCTTGTCTGCAAGCTCTTATGATTCTAAGTCTTTTGAGGTTTCCTTGCAACCTATTCAGTCAATGGTTGAGAAAGTTGTCATGTCAATGAAGCCTTTAGCTGATCCCACTCTTCTATTAGAGAGTGTCGAGTCTACCAACGTAGTCCCTCCGATATAGTATTCAGTTGATTCCACTCCTCTTTTAGGGGGTGATGTGCCTGTAGAAAATGTTGTCTCACATATTATTTAGCTAGTGGTGGAGAAAGTGGTCATGCTGATGCAGTCTTCGGCTGATCCCACTCTTCTTTTGGAGAGTGTCGAGTCTACCAAAGTGGTCACATTGATGAAATATTTAGTTGATCCCCCTCTTCTCTTGGAGAGTGATGTGTCTACCGACTATGTTTTTATCATTTCCAGTTCAGTACTTTCAGAACAAGGGGGCATTCTGCTTGCTTCGAGCATTCCCCCTCCAATCCCTAAGATGGTTTCCTTTGATTGGAATGAACTTGTTGAGCCTCATCTTCCTTCTTCCACACCCTTTAAAATAAGGGTTGAATTTAATTCAACAAACATTTATTGATGTATTGTGGATGAAGGATCCTCTGCAAGTGTTTTATCCTTCTCGATTTGGAAATTCTTGGGATATCCCGAGCTTGTTTCTGCCTCGCACGAGTTGTTGGATTTTGACAGTCGTCCTAGTGAATAATTGGGGATTCTTCCTCAGTTGCCTATCTCACTAGGTGGGAAGATTGCCCTTGTCAATGTTATAGTGGTGAAAGGCCCGTTAAATTTTAATATGCTTCTTGTTCATGATTATGTATATGCTATGAACGTTGTGGTGTCTACGGTCATCTGGGTGATGCATTTCCCTCACAATGGAAGCATTTTCACTATCGACCAGCTGGAATCTGATAATCACCATCCTAATTCGGCGTTAGTTCAGGCTACCCCTTTATATGTTCCTAGTGTTTGTGTAGACTCTACCTCGCAACGAGTTAATTATGTGGCGTCTTATCCTCGGTGTTCAATTGCTTCTGAGAAGGAACCTATGAAATCATGTTTTCCTTCTCAATACTTGGTCTCAACAATTGATCCATTGGTTTATCCAATGGGGGCATGGGAGCCCTTGCTTCCCCCTCTTGGCCCAAGTGATCTTGAGTCTCCTTCTGAGTTTGATCTTGTTGTTTGTAGATCCTCAAGCCCTCATGCTTATGATTCTTCGCTGATAGACTCTGCCATTTATGGCTAGAGATTCCATCGTCATATGGAATATGGTCAATTTACCTCACCCTTTGGGACTGTTGACCCTCATTTGCGTGATTTCTTGGATTTTGAATTACCTTCAGATGAGGCTATCCTTGAAGCCATGACTACGGTTTCTATATCGTGGGAGGACTTACACCATGGTTTGTGTTTTCTTCCTTTTTGGGAGACTTTCCACGTTGACTATCAAAGACACTCTTGGTCTGAGCCTAGCAGTGGGCTCTACCTAAACTAGTTTCATACATGAATCGTAGCCCTCTAGAGTCTTCTTTAAGCTTTTTTCAGACTCTCTAAACATGAAAATATTTACGAGTGATCTTGTTCTCCTTCACATTCGCCAAACTCAAATTTGAAGGCATGTCTGTCTGGCGGTAGTTTACCCCTTTTTTAGTTCGTATGGTCAATTGTACGAACAAAGGTATACTATACGATCTTTGGTTCGCTAGAAGATTATTCTCAGGTATAATTTTAACCCTTTTTCGGCCCTTAGGGACTAAATTTACGAAAAAGGAACCCCCACAGAGTCCATAGTTAAGCTCTTTTTAGACTCCCTAAAATTGAAAAGATCGTCGAGTGACCTTGTTCCTTCACACTCGTTAAATTGGTACAGAAGAACATCTATTGGCATGAGTTTACCCCTTTTTTCAGCTTGTAGATTAAGGAGGAAAAAGGTACACCTCGGGAGATTCGTTTCATCGGGAGAGTTCTCCTCAATAAATTTTATACTTTTTCAGGCTAAGGAGACTAAATCTAGAAAAAGGCTGTGAGTCCATAGCTAAGCTCTTTTCAGATTCCTTAAAATTGAAAATATTGTCGAGTGATCTTGTGTGTGTCACAATCGTTACAATGGTTTTGAATATACGTCTTTTTGGTGCTAGTTTACCCCTTTTTCGAACCGACTAGACTATTTTTTGAAAAAGGTACCCCAGTGGAGTCTTCTTTTACGTATTTTTAGACTCTCTAAATGTTAAAATACTACCGATCTTACCTTCTCTAGGCTCGTGAAAAATACATTGAAGGGGTTTTCTTCATGTCTTGCTAATCGCATTTTCATCTCTATGTATTTGGCCTAATTCGGGATCCATGTTTCTCTCAACTAAACCTTGGAAGCATGCCTTGTACGGAATCCTTGTAGCACTTTGCCTCTACGACCTGACACCTTGACCCATGGAGGAATTTTCCCCAAGTTTCCTTTTCCTGCACATGTCTCCTTGCTATGAGCATTAGTGTGTTCCTTGCACTTGGAACTAGTATGCTTGCGACACTCATTCCTTTGTTGTAACATAGCATTCTTTTATTCTTTTTCAAGCTCTTTAAAAATATTGAAAAAGACAAAAAAAAAAAAAAATTCCAAAAAGCGGACAGGAAATATATATTCTTTTTTGGAAGCGCAACGAGTCACCCTTGGACAAAGCACATACTTCCATTTGTTTTTCAATCTTTGGGATTTATTATGACCTTAGGAAGTTGGTCTCGCTACATAGATCTATGACCTCTTCCATTTGTTTATTCTTCCAAACACATGGAGAGTTTGCATTGCTTCCTGCATCGTGAACTTATGTCAATGTCATGCTACCTGAGTATGATTATATTTCGTGCTCTTGTCCAAGGGAAGTTTCACTCATCCTGATTCATCCTTTCTTCTGTTTGTCTCTTGACCTCATGTCCAACCATCCAAAAATCCCAGTCAAGTCCTT
>JASDQU010010678.1:162124-204837 GCA_032191745.1 Picea mariana
TGCATTGCTTCCTGCATCGTGAACTTATGTCAATGTCATGCTACCTGAGTATGATTATATTTCGTGCTCTTGTCCAAGGGAAGTTTCACTCATCCTGATTCATCCTTTCTTCTGTTTGTCTCTTGACCTCATGTCCAACCATCCAAAAATCCCAGTCAAGTCCTTGTTCTAAATCAATGAAGTTCTCTTCCTGATCACCAATATCCTCTTGTATGTTCCCAACGAGCCATCAAAGACCTTTGGGTAGTGAACTTGTACACTCACATTACACTCCTACCCGAGGTTTGAATATATTGAAGTTGTTGATCGAGCTTTGAAGGCCTCATCTCGAGCCGTCAAATGTCATTTTCTTCTTGAAGATGGATATTATACATGTATGTCTTTGATTTTGGGTTGTATATCCATTATGTATTGCTTGTGGCTACTCTTTATATAGTTATATGACATGGATATGCAGTGTATTTGATTGTCAACCATGATTTATTTCATCTGGAGCATGGGTATGCCCACTTCGGAGAGACAATTGTTTTTTTTTGTAGATAGCACCTCCCGAAATCTGGTCCCAGGCTCACTCACTTCGTACATTGGTGAAGATTTTTTAATGTATTTCTGCCATCAGATACTCTTTTGACCTTACACATTAGGGGGCATCTATATAACCCTAAATTTCTCCATACATGCATACCTGGCATTTGGCCCTCTTACTTGCTATTTTTTCCAAGCCATCAGTGAGTTGCTCTTCTAAAAAACCCCAATTTTTGAAGATGTATGCACCCTTCTCCACTACATCCCGTGTACGTACGTATGTTGCACCACTACAGCCCGCGTATACTTGCAAAAGTTGCAAAAATTAAAAATTTGCAAGGAATTTGTTGAGATTACGGGCTATTGGGCAGTTTCCTAACTAATCCACCGCCTATAGCCCATCACCCAACTGAATAACCATCATTTTGTCATATAAAAGGAGGTGTTTGGGTCTCATTCCAAAGCTAAGTATAATAATAATGAAACTCTGCTCGTTTCACATCCCCTCCTTGCCCCAAGCATTTGCAACCTTGTTGTGAGAGTTGCATCAAAATTCTCCATTTTGCCCTTTTTCCTCCATCATAAGCCCATTCCATTTCCTAAGAAGAATGTTGAGTGGAGAAAGATGCATGGAGGTGCACGTGGAGCTTGGTGAAGAGGAGCCTGGACCAGGTTCATGGAGCATTAGCCGACCTTGTTGTAAGTGATCATTGTATTATCAATAAAGGAAATACTTTTCCTTTCCCGAAATATGATGTGTCAAATGTTTGCATTTAATTTATGTTTTATTCTAACATCTAACCCATGACTTATATATGAAATGCATAATTTTACTTTCCTATTTATCTGTTTGTGAATGTAGGCCAGCCTTGGGAGGAGGTTTGTAGTCAACGGAGCTATCAAGTGTGAGAGGATCGACACCGGATGTGGAGTAAAAGGTAGAGTTACCTGATCCTTCTCACTTTGTCTTTCATGTATGAGTGTGGGATACGTTTGGGGTAGTTAGAGAAGTAGGAGACTTTTACATGGTCATTGATCTACCTACATTGTAAACCCTGGTGTAGCCATAGGGAGGTTTTACCCACTAGAAAATAGGGAGTCCTCAAACCTAGCCCAAATTTTCCATCATGTAGAATTTCCCTTTGCTTAAAACAACAAGCCTAGGGGCATATGTTACAGCATTAATTCTCACCCTATAGGCCAGAGAGGAGGTCATCATAGGATTAATTCCTTAATACATCTTTTTCTTACGGTTTCCCACCTTTTGGAGCATTTTTTACCCAATTTTAGGCATCCACACGAGACACCTAATAGACAAAAAGTGAAGTCCTCGCTTGACACTAGTTGTACAACCTGCAAGAAACTGCCAATTTTCTATAATTAGGGAGTTACGAGGTGAGAGGTGAGATATGAGTTGGATCTTAGTGGCTAGGACCTAGGAAATCACATCATTTGAGTTTCTAGTGGCCTCTAGAATATCTATAAGCCTCTCCCAAGTCTCCTCCAAGATCTATATAACAAAGGAAAGTCTTGGGTAAGAGAAAGATGAATTCAAGAGAAAGGTTATATTTCCAAACTACAAAATTATTCAGCCAAGAAGCCATTAGATACTAGCATGACCAAGGAGCTATAAGAAGAATCAAGGAGCAAGGATATTGAAGGAGCCTATTAGCCTATGGCTTACCTTTACCAATCACTAAGTCTAAATTGTCACCTATATTTGTATTATTCATTTAGGATATTAGTAATATATCCTCAAGTGATGACTAATGAGTTAGTTAAGATTGCCTAGCCTAGTCATCATGCATGATCTTAGGATCTAGAGAATATCTCTCTATGAGGTGGCATCACCCATTGTACTATAAATATGTAACATTGGAGTTAATAATTTAGTGTTGGCTAATAAGCCTTTTCCACCATGTTATTGTTCTTGTCAATACTTTTTCAATCGGTATCAGAGCCATCGTGAAAACATGATGAAAATATCAGAGCATGGTAATGAGCATTTGGTGAAGAGAAGATTCCAAGCAAAGCAGTGTTGGAAAACGTCATCGTCATCATTGATCCCAATTGATTGGTATCGCATCAGTTAATTGGTATGTGAGCTATTTAATTCTGAAGGAAAAGAAAACTGAAGTTTTTGCCCCAGTTTTCATTATATATATCTGTCATTGAATTCAAAGTTTAGATCTATGATATTGTTTTTAAAATTGCTAGTCAAATAATTAATTTCTTTCCAACTCTCTTATAATCTCTTATACTCTATGTCTCCCAAAACTCCCTCGCATCTATAATATATATATTTTTTAATTAGCTCAATTTGGCTATAGCTGGATCTATTTATGGGTGTATTAGGCATCCTTTCCTTGTGACCAAAGCTTTTGAATAGTTGGGGTACTTTTATTTTTAATTCTTTTGGGCTTCAGTCTGCTTCTGATATCCTGTCCGAGTTCTGGCTAGGTATTTTCGGTCTGCAAATCAGTTATTTCAGCAGTTTGCCATGGCTCTCAGGAGAGAGGATGATGATACAGTCACGTATCAAGACATCGGTAGCCTGTGCATCTAATAGGAGTCGCTGTGAATAGTTTCAGTGTGATTAGATTCCAGTGTTATACACGTTGAATGCCACCAAAATTCTAGCATCTGTCAAGGGGTTTTAAGTTTCAATTGAAAGAAGTTGACTCATTCTATTGACCGCATAAAGAGAAGAAGCCATATGTTATGAGGAGCATTGAATTCACTGGTGAATTTGTTGTAGAATTGTCGTTGTGCAAAGGAGGAGCGATGTCAAACAAAGAAATAAAAGATGTGAAGAAATGCAGAGCTGGTAATAGGATGTGACAAAGAGGAATAGATCTAGATGGTGAGAGGGCATCCTTATGGGATAGATCTATGTACAAGAAAGTAAAATTATGAAGAAGGCAGAGAGGGTCACTGTCACTGCAAGTGAAGGAGAGATCTGAATTGCCAAGCATGTAACAGGCTTCTCAATTGCCTGCGTCAGCACAAAGTTTCAAAAATTTGTCTGAATCTTCGTTCCATTTTGAAGCCTTTACAATGAGGGTTTCCATGGACGCCTGGCTAAGAACCTTTCAATTGGATGTGGCCGAATAGAACCTTGACATGTGAGCTGTGTGTATGAGATTTGTTGTGTAAAAGAGACCCTACGTAGAAATCGTTGAAGGAGAGATCGCGTCCCTGCTGAATGAATTCAAGGTGGATTCGAGCCCAGTCTCCACATGATAGCTGCTGAGGTGGAACCTGTCCTTACTGTGCATGGTTTGCGTGAGGTTCGCTACACGGATTGGAGGAATATCTATCTGTCAGATTATTGCTGGTGGAGAATCTTGGTTGGATTCAAGGTGCAGATCCATGAATCAAAGGTTGTCATGAAGAAATCACATCTGAATACATCCTATTCACTAGATGTAAACCCGCCATCAACAAAAATATAACAGAACATTATTTTCTATTTGCCAGATAAGAAAAACGTCAAGCTGTGACTATTTTTAGAGGGTCGCGTATCAATTAGAGGAGCATACAGATTTGTGGATGCCCGTCCATATTCTGATCGTAGATATCCTTAGACCATGGGCATGGTAAACTATAGACTGGTGGAAGCATTGAGATGGCATCTACAGATCGATTCAACAAGGAATGGACCGTCACCATCAATGCAATCTGAAAGGAGAGTTGTCGATCTGTTAAGTACAAAGGATTGAGATTTAAGATTTATTATCTTCAGGACCATATGTTGATCATGATCGTAACATTCCTATTGTTTCAACTTACTGGAGAGAACGAAATCCTCTTAAAGGGGGTGAGATTTATTCCAGGACAAGAGAATTAATGGAATAGGTGGAGATGCAGATTTTGCTACAGATCCAGTATTGTTTGTTGATGGGATTTCTTAGGTAGATCCACCACAAATAGTCATTTCTTACCTTTCTACTTACATATATATCTATTTATGTGTGGTGTGCAAGTAAATGTGGTGAAGGAAGAAGGACTCTTTTCTGGTCGCTTACCTTTGGAGGAGAGTAAGAATTGTTGCAACCATGAAGAATGGTTCTAGCTGGAGAGCAACAAATCTACTCTTATGAAGCTTTATAAATTTTGTTTTGAGCTATGCAAACATTAAATTGAGAGAAAGATTAAATGAGTCTTTTATAATGGTTGTTTTCATATTCAAAGGAAAATAAATATTGTAGTCATGCTAAGTTAATAAAATGATGGTTTTTGGTGGATGTTTGTTCTAGACCACCCCAAAATTGAATAAGGGGGTCTAAGGACATTTGGTCTTGTGTGTGATTGTGATGTGCTAGTGGATGATTTTTCCTTGAAGATGTTAATTGTGTCTAGTATTTGACACCTCTCATTTGGAAAACAAACACACACAATTAATGTCAAGAAAGTACATGCACAATCAAGCACAAGTAATCAAGAAGCAACAAAGGTCAAGTTGTCATCCACATCAACATTCAATAATGATTCTACATCAATCAAAGGGAAAATCAAGTAAATGAAGCTTTGTTAAGCATATAAATTTGCAGATCATTTACTACTTGCAATAGTTTTTGTAAGTGTCAAATCAAGTCTTTTTTCTATGTCCTAGATCTGCCCGAAATTGAATAAGGGGATCTTAGGTACACCTTGTGCTTGCGTGATGGTGGTTTTCTTATGATTGCTTTATGTGGTGATTTTGTGTCTAGTTTTGACACTTGTAACCAATTGCATAATGAAACACACACAAAGTACTAAGTCAATCAGTTACAATCAAGAGCATATGATAGAGAACATACAAGCACAAATTCATGTCAATCAAGAAATTAATAAAAGGTGCAACTCATTAATGAAAGGTGCAACGCATCAAAGGTGGACTGGACTCTAAAGCTCCAAAACAAATTCAAATTTGAAGATTAATTCAACTTTGAATCATGATTTATTGTAACTTGCAAATAGTCCTTGTGTAAGTTTACTTGTCTTTATAAATCAAGTGAAATTGAATTTGTCATAAGGTGCATTTTCGGCTAAGCCTGACACCCTAGAGTTATTTTTGAGTCGTAATTGATAAGCTTGAGTACTTGAAACTCAAATCATTGTAACTATCAATTCTTTCGGACACATTTTCGGTGGTAACTGACATCCTCAACTTCTTGCAAGAAAGCAAGAAAAGTTTAAGCGAGTGAGTACAAGCGAGCGATAAACAAATTCAAGCGAGCGAGAATAGCAAGCGAGCGTGAAGTTCAAGCGAGCGTGTTCAAATGGAGCGAAGTCATGAATTATTAGAGTTATTGAACACCCTAATAAACACCACTGAAGACAACACAACGACATTGAACAAAGAAACTCTTCAATCAGTGCTAACTTGTTTGCAAGTGATGCAAGCTAAAGTTAGACTTCTTCAATCTCTATCCCAACTATTGAATGATGAGTTGGCTGATCTCAAAAATCAACAACTAGTGAATTGTTCCGAACTAGTTTTTGTTTAGAACAACCCTCTCTATGATGATAATGATGATGATGATAAAGATGATGATGATGGAGTTTTTAATCAACAACTAGTGAAAGAACAACATAGTGATACAACTTCAAAATCAGTTTTAGACAAAGTTGAATCTATTCATGAACCTACATTTCAAGAGTTTTCTTTTGATTTCAGTAAATAAAACCTTCCAATGATGCATCAACATGCAGTAAATCCACCTCCATAGATTTCAAAGCAACAGGTTCAGAATACTATTTCCAAGCCCATCATCAGACCTTGGGAAGAAATCATCTACAACAAGAATAGAACAGGTCTTGGATATGACAAGGAAGTTACCTTTCATATTCCTAACTATTCCAGACCAATCAAGTTCCAAAGTGCTAGATTCCTTCAAGAAGCTTCATCTTCACTTGTTCCATTTCAACATCAGAATGATAAGTGTCAACATTGTAATTGAGTTGGTCACATGGAGAATCAGTGTTTTGATCTCCATCCTTGTCAGCATTGTCGCAAGCATAACCATTCTTCAGACAGATGTTCAACACTGAAGAAACCTACAAGATTGAAAATTCACTGTGAGTGGATTGATCCTTGGCAGTGGTCATCAAAAACCAAGCGATTATATAAGTCTTACCAAAGAATTAGATCTCGAGTAAAGACCAATCTTGTAGAACATAACATTTTTGTACCTCACATAAGTGTTCCCCTTATGGTGTAGCTTTCGAGCATGGCCCTCACGGGATGAGATAACATGTGTTTTTTTCTGCATGCCCACTTTGTGTTGTACTCAAATGGAACAAGTATGGTACTCTTTTGAGCATAGAAGGGAGGAGTACAATGATGTAACTCTCATGCACCTTAAGGGGGGGAGTTCAAAATTCCAATGACGATGGTTCATGAAACCACTTGTGGTCTCTCCTTTTAGCTGACAAAGGGGGGAATTGATGATAGAATTGAAGATGGTTTTCAAACAGAAAGTTTTGACAACAAAAAACATCAAGTATGCCAGATGGACATGAAATTTGCCAAATGGGCAACTGCGGTTTGTAGATGACAGACTTTGGCAGAATTATGGTTCAATAAGTTTAAGTTGAATCATATAGATTTTTTATTTTGAGAGCAATGATGTGAACATTTGGTTCACATAGATGGTCATTCGACCTAGCAGAGGACAAGAGGATCCTTTTTCATTGCATCTTGGCATTTGATTGAGTTGTTAGGCATTTTTTAGGGATGTGTCAGACTAGAAGCTGATTCACTTCTCTTGGTTTGTTCTCATCAGATTGGAGTTTACATTAAGTAAACAATTTGCATGCATCCTGGCTCACATGATTACATTGTGAGATTTTCCAGAGATGGCAGGCTTTGACAGGATTATTGTTTGATGACTTGCAATTGAATCATACACATTATACATTGAGATGTTGTTGGACACCTAAAAGTGTCAAGATTGGTTAGTGGTTATCCAAAAACCATCAGATACATGGTATCAATTGGTCAGTGGTTATCTCAAACCATAGATTCAGAGAGCACTTTCAGTGATACACTGATAGTATAGTGGTGATACTACATGTTCACCAATTAGAAGAAGGCATCAGATTCTTCCAGCTAAAATACTTGGCAAATGATCAAATTGTCAAGCAATCAGGAAATGTTGAGATATTGCAGTTGTTCACTTCCATATCTCATCTCTCTTCCAGTTCATTTCAAATGAACATGTTCAACATCTAGATTGGCGGTTTTTTAGGCAGTTCTTCATTGAGGCTCAACATAGGAGTTTCAGTATGAAGACTTGGAATTGATACCAGTTTATGCTTTATTGCTAGTATTATTGATCAGACTTGTGATTGAGGTGGGGATTGTTATCCTATGTCTTACCTTTACCAATCACTAACTCTAAATTGTCACCTATATTTGTATTATTCATTTAGGATATTAGTAATATATCCTCAAGTGATGACTAATGAGTTGGTTAAGATTGCCTAGCCTAGTCATCATGCATGATTTTAGGATCTAGAGCAAATCTCTCTATGAGGTGGCATCACCCATTGTACTATAAATATGTAACATTAGATTGAATAATTTAGTGTTGGCTAATAAGCCTTTTCCACCATGTTATTGTTCTTGTCAATACTTTTTCAAAGCCTACATCAACACCTAAGGTATGCAATTGTGATGTAAGTTTCTATTTTCAATCAATAGATCGTTTGGTTTTCCCATGATTATTTGTCATTGATACATAAATGTTCAGATATGATTTAATAGATTATAGATTAGATTAGATTCAAGCTAGATCTAGGAATATAATACTAGGAAGACAAGTGGAATGGTATTGTTTTGTATTTGGCGTTCAATGAGAAGGTTGTAGAAGATGGAGATAGAACTTTAGGACTACAACAACCAAGAATATACTAAGGAAAACCTTCATGAAAATGTATGACTTTCTTTCATATTCTTATGTAATGATCTTACTGCTTGTCTCTAGTAGAACCCTAAGAAATCTACCCCTCCTGTCTAGGATATCTAGGCTTATCTTATGGAGATATCACTGATCCACTCAATGAGATCCCTATGAGAATTTTTCCCATAACACACATGAAGAAAGCGGGAGATAGCATGATCATGAGTGTTTCCATTGTTGTGTTTAAGTGTTTCCATAAATTCCAAATGGGAGTTTGTTGAAATATTAATTAATTAATTGTTGAAAGAATAATTATTGCAGGGATTAATTAATTATCGAAAACATTGCATGTCATTAATTAATTATCAAAAAAGATTAATTCTCAAAAAGATTAATTGTTGAAAGTTTAGATATTGGAAGATTGGTTGTCATTGATGTCAACCCTTGAACAAGCTACATGTTGAAGTAAAGTAGTTGTAAACACAAGATAAAAGTTGCATGTGAATTGCATGCCATCATGAGTTGCATGGAAGTTGCATGTCATTATGATATTTCTCTTTAAAACATAGAGAATAGTCAATTGTAAATCACTTATGTCTGTCACTTCTAAGAATATAGGTTGGAGATCTGAGGAAGTGGGTAGAATATAGAGAATTCCAATGAAGAAAGAAGTTTCCAGGAGCCAAGATTATGGAGAAGGGGTTTCATACATGGATTCCTTGAGTATATCCACACGTTTCAGGAGGAAAAGTGCGGACATTCACGGGCTGTAGTGAGGAAAAGCATGGATACCCATGAGAAGAGACTGCATAAAGTCAGAGACTTGTGAGGAAAATTTGTGAAGATCAGGGATCTAAAACTTAGTTCAACAACATGATTGAAGGTATGTCTTCCTATGTGTGTTAGGGTGATTATTCTGAATAAATCAAGAACAAGTATGCCTCAATGATTCATAAGCATTTGATTCAGAATTTTTTTTTGTGGATCTTGGTATGAAGTGTTTGTGGTTGTAGACTTGATGAGATATTGATATCACTAGAAGCAGTAGAAATATCATAGAAAACATCAACAATAGATGTAGTGACATATTGGTCTACATCTATATTTCAGGGTGGTTAGATGGGGCAAGGAAAGGGGGTCATAGCCTCCTTCTAGTTGGAGCTTCCTTCAGGTTGCAACATTTAAATAGAGGGTTGGAGCCTCCTTCAAACTGTATCTAGAAAAAATGAATTTGGTGCTTCCAATGAATGTACTCTTTGATAAATAACAAAATCATTCCATGTTTTTTTCCTGCATTGGGTTTCCACGCAAAATTTCAGTGTACTGTGATTATGTGATGTTTATGGTGTTGATGATATTTTGAATGTTGATAATATTCATTGGAGGTTTTTTATTGCAATTAAAAGTATTGATTGTTCTCAAACTGATTCACCCCCTCCCTCTCAGTATTCCAATAATATTAAATGTAGACAAACCAATGGAAGGATTATTAAAAGATATGCTTGTTAAAACTCCCTCTTCTTTCCATGAAAACAGTTAATAAGGAATATAATCAATAAATTCATGTGAATGGGTTGCATCCTCTCCTTGTTCTATATGTACATTATGAGAATCTTGTACTTTCTTTAGGTATGTCCATGTATCATGAGTTTGAAAATTATTTTTAAGTTGTATTCACCGCATAACCCTCATAATTATCAGGGTAGAAAGAATAATAAGTGGAAGAATAAAGAAAATGAAATGCTTCTCTATTATGAGAAATATTTTCAAAGGTATTATCTTTGAATGGTGTGAATTTTTCCATAAGAATATTGATGATTGGTTTTGATTGGGAATTGATGGGATCCATGGTAATAATTGTTTCACAATAAGAACCTTCTCCCTATTCTAAGTAAGATATCAATTGTTGTTGAGAAAAAGGAATCCATTTTGTGTTTATTTCTTTTCCCTAAGTTAACTGATCATAATTGTTTTTTTGCTCCTCTAAAATAAAGGTGTGATGATTTATGAAATATAATCATGGTTAGGGGATAGGAGAAAACCAACATAATTATTAGAACAAGAAGGATAAATAGATAGTTCATTAACTACCGAAAAATCTTCTTGATCTCTATCAGTCAAACTAGAATTAGTGCAACAATTATGATAAACAAAGATTAATTCCAATTTTTTCCTTTCTGGAGGAGGATTAATTATTTGTGTGTCAAAATTATCTTCTTTAACTAATTGATTAGCATCCATGTCATTCTCTATAGGAAAATATGAACATAAAAAATTATCCAGAACACCTTCATGATCATTGTCATGAGATAAAGATGACAGAACAACACGGGAATTTTGAAAACGAGAGGGTTCAAGACCGATCTTGGGGAGGTAATTAGGAAGATCCTTTCAAGTAGTGACCCCAAGAAGTTATTATTGAATATATTTATTAATAATAACAAAAGAATGTTCCACACCAAAATCATGAGTATCTAAATTGGATTCAATATGTTCCATCCCTGAGGTAGTTGTCAGATATCCAGGCTCATGACAACTTTCTTTATGATTCCCTATAATTTACTCCTTCACTTAATATGATGGAAAAAATAGAACAGGACAATGATAAATCGACATTACCAGCGATGTGACCCAAATTTTAACATTATCAACGTAAAAAATACCCTCTTTGTTAGTTACAGAAAAATTTGAACTCAATTTCATGACACAAGAGATTTGTTCTTCATCACTAGCAATGACCAGGGAATAGAAGGGTGGAAGGATAAATATGCATCATATGAAAAATAATTTCCTTTCCAATATATAACATCCAAAGTGAAGAAAATTCCAAGTGTATTGTTGGGTTTGGGAATTGAAACCTTTTTTCCACCCATGTTATTATTACTTTACCCACTTTTCTTATATCGTCCATATCCTTTTCATAACCAGTATTATCTAATATATTCTACTTTTGTATAGGTATTCTAATTTTATATGTTTCCTCAATTCATTAAGTCTTTCTTTCATTTGAGAAGGATAATGGTTTTTTGGGGTATTTACTAACAAAGTATTAAGAATTGCCTACATCATGATTGGTCACTACAAGAAGCTATTACTCCAAGGTTTTATTACTCCCAGCTAATGTTACTCCTAACTACTATTCCTCCCAATTGTTGTTACTCCCAAAGTTTTGTTTCTCCCAACAAGTTGACGTTATTATCGGAATAATGCTATTGTTGGTGCTAAGGCTTGTCAGGTTGTTGATTCATGAAAGTCCCTCTTGGAAATGACTTGTCTTCCTAGATGACATGGCTATTTTACAAAGTCAATATTATTGTGTTTTTCATGAGTCTATTTTGTCAGTTGGAGTTATGGAAAAACTCATTGAGCAAGATATGTAATTAATCATAGTTTGTTATGACTGGTTGTAAAATATATTTAATATATTCTTAATTAATATTGTATTGAACATCTTGATAATTGAAAGATTCTTGAGGTTTTTCAAAATTTTCAATTTCCAAAGATTAGTTAATAAGAGGGAGCTTTTAAAAATAGAGCATCTCCACTCCCATGCGAGTCTAGTGTTTTCAATAGTTAATCCGGTCGATGAGAAACAACATCTGCATATGTAACTTCTGATTTTGATTAATAAAGACTCAACAAGTTCATGGTTTAGTTTATGTTCATTTAAGTTGTATTTTTTGTATTTTTCTAGCCCGTGCTAAGGAGGAAGGGCCCTCTTCTTTAGAAGGGTTGTTGTTACAATACCAACAAGTTGATTTATTTCATTTATGTCGTAAGTGTTACTTCATAGATATAGTTCCATATTTCCATTGTTATTGTTATGTGTTATTAATTACGAATGTTTCAACGTCGATGTAAAGTGTTGTTACTCCATTTATATTCTGAATCAGATTTTGTTTATTGATTTCGGATTATTGTTGTAATTTGATTAATTGAGGAAGTATTGGAACTAAACTATACTCAAAATGTTTCACAGGAGGTTTGCTTTTATGAATCATTAGTTGGTTTCAGATTTACTCTATTTTAGTAGGGTGTGTTTCCTTTCAAATCAAATGATTTTCTTTATTTGTAAGTAGTGAGTTTATTTTGTTTCCAACAAGAGTGTAGTCCATTTTATTTCTCAAGCAACAATGTAGTTTTCAGAGTGCCTTTCATTTGTGCAAGTGTGGATTTATTTCATTTATTCCAGAGTGAGATTTAATCATTTATGAAAGTGTGATTTAATTTCAGTAGAGTGTTTCTTTAATTCAAATTAGTGTGAGTGTTCTTAGTTCCAAGGAAGTGTGAAAAATGTTCCCTTCAAGCATGAGTTTTTTACTATCAACAAGTGTGAATCTAGCCTCTAGTGTGTGTTTAATGCTCAAGTTTCTATTTTTAAGGTTATAGGATAGTATAAGTTAGGAAATTGTTGCTTGGATATATTTTGCACAATAACCTTGCAATAAAATGTGTTCCCTAGGTTGACAATTAATGTACTGAGTGATTGAATTTTTTTAATTAGACAATTAATTACAACAACATGTACATTTTTAAACCACATCATTATTATATTCACAATTTTCTTTTAAATCCAAATTAGAATGTAAAATAGAATTAAGACATGACTTTGATTCTTCATCCAACAATTGATATTGTTCATTATAAAGAGAAATCAAAAGTAGAAGTGAATTGTTGATAGAGGGCATATCGTGCATATGAAATATATAGAGAAGACACATAGAACTATTAGAAAAGTATTCTAGAGATTCATATTTTTTCTTCCTAGGACATGGAATATCCTCAAACAATTTATCATAATCATAATCCTCAAAATCATGTAAAAATTCATGAACAAATTGTTCCCATGTGTGAATAGAGGTGATCGACAAAGTTTTAGACCATTGTTTGACCTGACCTACGAAAGTGTAAGTGAGAAACCTGCATATGGCGACATCATTAGTAATATTCTAAGAAACAAAAACCAAATAGAACTGAATTATATGTTCAGATGCATATGTTTCACCTCCCCCCTCAAATTTAATTTTCGACAAGTGATTAAACATATTTGGGATGGAACCATGAATAATAAAAAATGAATTAAAATGAAAGAATCCATAGGTGTAATGTCCCCAACTAGGATGGGTGGAAATATTATGTTTGTTGCACAACTTATTATTTTTCTTTGTGTGATTTTATCAAAAACTTTGTTGGAAATGCCTTACAAACAATTTGCATATGTCACCAATATAGGAATATTGTCAAATATATCACATGCATCCATTACACATGGAATAGTGAAGATGACCATGGAATCTTATTATAGTGTGGAAATCCAAATCACTACAAATACAAAGATCCTTATTGTTTGTAACAATGGTTGAAAAACCATCCTAAACACACAAATCTATTGGCTTCCAAGCAACTACAATATCTACTAACAAGAACAATAATAAACCTAGTAATGATGTCCAATATCTCCTCAATATATGTCTTCCCATGTAATATCTAGCCTTCATTGGTGTGGTATCATTTGACTCCATAAAGAACCTTCCACCGTGATCTGTACATATTTACCTCAACAGGCCTATAACCCCAATTCATAGAAAGCATGGTTTGAAAATGTTGTGCAAGAGGAAGGGCATCATCGGATGAGACTAAAAAACACGTGGGGCCTTTCAGTATGACCTTTTTTCAACCCATGGGGGTGAATCCTGTCACAGTTTCCCTAAAACCCTCTTGGTATCTGCAAAATCAAACCTCCTTTGGAAAAATCTATCAACTCCTTGTGCATGATCATCTGCATCTAACCAAAAAAAACTCAATTGAAGCTCCAATGGAAATATTTGATGTATTCCCCTCTTATCTAGGCTCCAATGGACATCCTATATGGATTCCCCTCTTCTCTAAGCTCCAACGGAAATCCTAGATGGATTCCCCTCTTGTCTAGCTAGGGTGGATATTGCACGATCTAAACCAAACCAATAGTGGAATCATTTTTCTAAACCCTAATGAAACAATGGCTCCAAGAGCACTTCCAAAATGAGAAATCAAATCATCATATCAAAGTGAGACTCTACCCCTCCATTTATCCTTTCTCAATGACTTCTATAACTTTCCATTTTTTTACCAAATCAAATGTATCCCTTGTCCCCTTTTTGACTATAACAACTATGACCCTCATCCCCCTTTTTCTTTAACTTTAATATTAAAAGTCAAATTTAATAATAAAAAAGTAACTTTCTAATCTTATGTCACTTTAAATAAATAACATCACCTAACTAAGTGACATTGAATAACCCATTTTGACTCATTTTTCCTTCACTGACAAGCCACACCAATCATCTCCACTACCAAACCATGGAATCCAAAAATGGGGACATGAAAAATCCTCCCTTCCCAAAGATTTCTTGTCCTCAAGAAATTCCAACGTGGTGACCTAATGCTCCATTGATTGATCTAAAGTGAAACTGAAAATGATACCAGGATCCTAAACCACCATGTAAGATGTGAATCGTCTTACACTCAAGGCTTGTTCGATTAAGGTATTGACATAATAGGCCTCTTGAGAAATTACAACAAGTAAGTCCACTCAGTGCTACAACAAATCTATCAACCCATCAAGGAACGAATATGCCATGGAACCAAACTCATTAAATAAAAAACTATCTCTTGCCTCTGTATCAATTCTTTCACTTTCTCCTATTGAAATCCTAGTTTCCAAAGATATCCTCATAAAGGAATCATCATACTATTACTACACATCTTTGATCATAAATATATGATCCTCCTACCTAAACTGCATTCTCCACATCTGCATCCACAAGAAGTAATGCGTCCATTATCAAGTATCATACCTAGACAATGTATCTCAAAGAATTCAACTAGACCATATCTAAAATAAAACATCATAAAGAAGTCTATGTAGTCACCAACTGATAGGGTATCCACTACACCTAGTCTCCAAGTATCAAAGGGAATATCCACAATATTCCAACATCTCAAGTATACTACAATAATCCAAACATCATCCAAAAAATATCCCAACATATCATCTATAAGTCCTTTCATGCAAACACAAGAAACCCATAGATGATAAAGTGTCTAGGATCCCAAACTAACTTGTATGACGTGAATCCCTATCTACTCATAACAATGGTCTGTAAGGTGTTACTAAAAGGATCCACTTGACTGCTACTAATAGGCCAGGAAATCATAAGTTGCATAAACTCAGTCAACTCCTTAAAATACCACTTCTCAAAAAAACCACTATGAAGATTCCCAAAACTAAACTACAGAAGGTCAAAATCAGTGCTCTCCTCTCTAATAGTAGCTAAATTGTCAAACCATGTAATCCTAGGGTATGAAACTAATCCTGGAAAGGTACCACCATGATGATGCAGCACCACTCTGATCATCACCATCATACCAACACACCCAATCTACGTCTTCCTCTCATCGAAACCCAAGCTAAATTCTTTGAAGAAACTAAAACCACTCTCTTGGATCCTCCCCCGTGAGGATGTATCGGTGAAGTCTAAGTCTAAAAATATACAACTAAACTCGGTCCCATCCTTCCATATAGAGTAAACATTGACCTCCTCTCTAGTGATGTCCCAAAAATAAAATATACCACACATTTTCATAGCTATGTCGATCATCATCATCTAAATAAATTTATCACTCAAATGAATTCTCAGATCTCTCCACCAAATTGGAAGTACACTACTATAAATACCTGATATCTTCTTTCGTTCCCTACTGGTAACCATAAAATTCAAAATAAGCCAAGTCCCTAGTATACCAACATCTGATGGGAGCCATGTACTAGTAATTAACTATGTAACTATAACTTTGTTTGGCTCCTACCAAAATGTACCAAAACATATGCTACCTCGATCACCATCAATATACTCAAGTAATATGTGGAGTCTAAATACTTCCTGGAAAGTATCCATGTCCTTTGTGATGCTTCATACTCATACATGTACCAACATACACTATCGAAGTTGGATCACAGATAGCCCTCATAATCATCTCCCTAAGTGTGGACTCAGGGACTACAAGTGTACAACCTCTATTTTGGATAATTCCATCCACCACTCTATCAGCTGGAATCTGTGTGAAATGATCCAATACAACCTAGACCCCCTCCTTTTTCATTGACCAAATGAAAGAACTTTGATATGTCTATAATCCCACCTGCCTCACTCATTTGAATCATGTGAACTCTCTATGTCCTTTTGAATATATTGATGGCATCATAAAACAACACTAGATTCCATTGCCACTTCTTGCAAGACTAGAAAATGTTAGGTGTGTTGGTCAACCCCAATGGTATGACCAAGGAATCAAGGTAACATCTAAGAGAAATCCTACAGGTATCCTACTCTCTGTCCCCGGTCTAATGATATCCCAATTGAATATCAATCTGCAATAAATATTCCTTTGCATGAAGCTTGTCCATACACTTGTTTATCCTGGGTGAACCAAACTCAATGATATGTATGAAATCCCTGTCTAGAGGTATCCCCTGGGGAAACCTTCCAAAACCCCATTTTATACCATTGTACACCATTATATTTTTTGTACATAATTGCATACCACGATATCATCATGTATCGCCATATATCCTATATGTGCCACTATATCAATCACTATATTAATGTCAACTAGATATGTATCTGAAAGTGATATATCCACATATGTCCTATACTCAATCCCCTAATCAACTAGTGCATATACTTCCTTGTTGGATGGTACACAAGGAATTTTCTCAACTACCTCCTCTATATCTAATCCTTGAGCCAAAATAAATGACGTATGACCCATGTAATGTAAAAAACGTGCGCAAGAAAAACCATCTGTGTCAAACCTCTCCTCATACACCTACAACCTTGAATACCCCCAGTGCAGAATTGTCATAAGAGAATCCTCCCTCAAATTATGAGGGTCACTCTATTGTGGTCACCCTGCATATAGGTTGAGATCTCCTTAGTTGGTTTTTCTTCAACAAAGACAGTTCTAACAAATAGACACTAACATTCCAAAGTCCAAGTACTATATTTATTTACTTGCAGAGAGAGAGAAAGAGAGAGAAAAGAAAGGGGAATGGTACCTTTTTCATAGTTTGTCCTCACTGTTCCAAATCTTGAGCTCCATATCCATACCTAGAACATTAATATTAACCTACCAAAATGATATATAAAATATCTACCACTACTACTGAATGTCATATGATAGAAATCCTACTTGAAACACAAGTAGACACATGCAAGAAAGATTGAATAAGATAGATGTATGGAAATATGTTAAGTTATTTATTAAGATAAGAAACATGAACAACTTACAACCATGATGTGTTGTAAGTATTCCTCCATTCTTCTCCTTTCCATCCCCTTATATTCACTTTCATAATACTCCTGAATTCTGAGATCAAAAGTTTGGTATCTTTCACGAACTCCCTTCAACCTTGAGAGGCCTAGTTTATATAGTAGATAGGAAGTTTAACCATCATAGGGAATCAAGGGAATGGTTTAATATTAGGTGAATAAGGTTGTTATTTTTCCTCCTTAGGTTAGTATTCATTACCCAAAGTAGAATATCTCAAGCTCAAGATTCACTCTAAACCATAACAACCCAAATATCCTCACAACTTGTCCCATAGAAAAAGTAGCAATTGGTTAAAATTGTCCTAACAGGAAGGATGCTCCCCCATAGTGGTAGACATGGTGTCCTGTATTATCCCAAATATTCTACCAATGGGCATCCATGAGGGGGGGAGTCTCCCTATGCATGAGAAGGGGGACTTCCTCCTTCCAACTAAGCCAAAAATAGAAGCAAAAAGTCATGTTTTTGACCTCCAAAATGGATTTTTCTTCTCTATAATGTCTAGGGATGATGGAAAAGTTCTATAATGGCTAGGGATGATGGAAAAGTGTTTTTACATGGTTTCAGAGTGATGAAACACAAATGAAACACTTAGGAAAGTGTCATTTTGGAATTACGACACTCAACATTGCAACTATACATAAGTGTGACACTTAATGAAAAAGTGAAATAAGTGTGACACATAGTATGACACTAGGCATTGTGAAAAATTTAAGTATGATAGATTGACCCCTAAAATGTGATTTCAGAAGAAATGTTGATGGCTGAAAAAATTTACACATGTGACGGGTGTTGGAATAAGAGAACTAGATGGAAGTTGCAAACAAACATCAAACAATATATATATAATTCATCATGAGGTAGGAATACCCATTATCAGTACAAGATGGACTCAATCCATGGCCACCAACCAATACACTGCGGATCCATGAGGGTACTGACTAAGGATATGGCCACCAAACATACAATGTGGATTCATATCTCCATGGCATAATCAAGTTGTATCCACAATATTGTACACATTGGAGCTACAATATGAAAAATAAACATAGCCATGGACCAATATAATGTGGATCTATGTAAAAATGTATAAAAAGTCTCTCCATAACAACCTGGGTTAGGAACATAACACTGGTAGGTTCCTGAAAATTTCCTAGGGTCTTCATTCTGATCTCAAAGTGGTATGATTCTATCCATGCAAATACATGTGTTGATGTTGAACATGGTAGAAACCACTTGATTATTGGTCATTAATGTATATTGTTAACAAGTGTGAGGGAAATCACCAATAATGAAAATGATTCCCAAGGTACCCCACTACATTCCATAGAATGTGAATAAATGAGCTGCAGTTGAACATTCAAGCAATCATTTGATCAGAGGTCAATAATGTAAACCTACTTTCGAAAGAGAGGAAACCTTCCATTGAGGCATGTAGTTCCCAAGGTACTGACTAGTTTCTAAGTCTAATTCCTGAATAGTGATCTGAAGTTGAAAGGAATAGACTCATCAAAGGAGGGACATGATGTATCCTCCATCAACGACACAAACCAAATGTAGGATAGTGATGAATAGTGATGAATCAAATGGGGAAAGACTGATACAGGTATGAAGACTAGAGAGTGGTTGTAAGGTTGATACTTCCCTTGAACATTGCCCGACATGAAAATTGAGTCGGCAACATTTGACTTGATGAGGCAAGGATCCAAACATAATGTGATGATCTCCATAGTTTGACAAAAACCAAAGATTCTCTTTGAAGGAGTCAAAATATTATGACAATGTGTAGAGCATGATGACACCCAAAGGTTCTCTTTAAACAAGTTGAAAGTGTATGAAGACACATGGAATTTGAATGACTTAGAGAGAAAAAGAATACCCAACTGTAAGACATAATGTAGAAAGGTTCCATGTTCAAGGGTGACAAATAATTTCCATAATGTTTCAAAAACTTGACCCACTTCCCAAAATTCCCCCCCACCATCATTGGCAAGTACCCCTTGCTTGTTTAACGATCTCGAGGAGGATAACAATTGCTCGATATAAGCTCATCCTTCAGATGAGTCCCTCAAAGTATTATTAACAAACCCTAGGAAGGAGTAGTTCGGTCCCATATGGGTATTTCAATGTATGTTTTACAAGTCCAAAGAAAGTAGACTTGATGGCCTTTTCATATTTAGAGAGTCTAAAAATATTTTAAAGAAAAGTCCAGATAGACTTTTTCATAAGTTAAGTCTCCTAAGCCCGAAAAATTATAAAATAATACTTAGGAGAACTCTCCTAACCAAGATGGCTAGGGTGTTCCTTTTTGTCAAGTAGTCTAATGAGACTGAAAAAGTGATAAACTACAATCTTTTCATGTTTAGGGAGTCTGAAAAGAGCTTAAAGGAGACCCCAAATAGTTCCTTTTTCACACAGATTTTATGATTTCGAAAAAGTGATTAAATTATACTCGATGACCTATTCTCATGTATTTACGAGCATGAGAAATAAAAAATATTGACCTCGGTAACCTATTCTCATGTATTTACGAGCACGTGAAAGAAAAAATACTAAGCTCGAGACTTCCCAATATAATTTCCAAAGGTTTCAAGGGAGGATACCCATGGGTGGCTGGTACTTTTCCCCAGCTTGAGAAGCTAGCATATTAACTCCATCATGATAACCAAAGGATGGAGACATTCCCCCAAACTTTGTTTCATTCATTGAATTTTCTCCTATGACCAATTTTTATACCGGAAAAGACTCCTAGTTGCTAATATAAAAAATTTCACCAAAGAGGGAGGAAGAAAGAGGATTAACTGACCTGAGTGGATGAAACGAAGGTAGAAATATGAGTTCTAATGAAAGACTTGAATTAACAAGAGAGGAAATTATTTCATTGTTTAACAATCTTGACACAGGAAAAGAACTATGCTCGTGAGGATCTGTTTAATTTTTTAACGAGCTTGACACAAGAAAATAATTGTTCTCATAACCTTTGGGTTCAATTACCATACCTATGTTTCATTTTTTAACGAGATTTCCACAAAGAAGAAAAAATATGCTCATAAATCTCTGTTTCATTTTTTAATGAGCTTGACACAGAAAATAGAACTATTCTCACAATGATATATTTCATTTTTTAAGGAGCTTGAAACTGGGAAATAAATATGCTCATAATATCTTATTGATGATGGCTTCCAATAGGATACTTTTCTGGAAGGAATACATGTCAAGGGACCTACCTCGATCATGGATTCCATGATATATTTGTTTGACAAAAGAATAATTCTCTGGAAGGAATACATTTCGAGGGCCACATTAAGGTTAAGGATATCAGGCTCTGATATCCCTATAGAAGATATCATCATGTCCACTACCAGATTTAATTCAAAGTAATCCAAGCATACAATGAGAGGATCATTCTAATCTGAGGCATGCATGGAATAATTTTCCACATTGTTAACTTGCGGCGGGGGTGATATCACTTGCACATAAGGACCATTTAGGGAAGGCTGGTGTCTGGAATTCAAAGTAGGAGAAACAAATGGAAGTTGATCAATAGTCACAATATTTTTGTTATGAGGGAAAGATATTACTCAAAATAAAGTGGCATGATAACTTTAATGGCATATACATAATCTCTCCCAAGGAGAAAAGTAAAATCCAAGGGGTCGTGAACTACCATAATATCAATATAGATGATTTTTCCTCCTAAAGTAACGTGAAAATATGGAAGGATCCCTAAAGGTTCAATGATTCGTTTATTAAAATCTAACAGATTTTGGGTGATCGACACAAGATGAGGAAAAACTAAATCTTGCCAAGTAGTTGAGGATAAAATACCAACGGAAGCACCTTCGTAAACAATAGTCCGAGGAACGTCCCTACTGCAAACTTGAAAAATGATTTGGAAAGGTATGTAGGAAGGAATATGAGGTCCAGTTACCCCATGCCAATCAAAAATAATGTCCTCACTACTTAGTGGGGGTTCAATGGTAGAAGGATAAATTTCACCTTATACAGAAGAATTAGTATTAACAAGAAAAAAGTGAGCAGTATCGACTTCACTCTCCAACAGGAGAGTGGGATAAATCGATGATGGGAACAGATTGATCACTTAGAAGATGTCACTATCTAAGAGAAGATTGGTATCTATGGATGATGGGATCATGATGCAGGATCATTGCTCCACCTCAGCAAATGTGCTTGCATGCCAGCACACAAATGCGCAATGGAGAAAGGGAGAGGCATTAAACCTCCCATTTTTTAAAATTTGAAATAATTCTATACGGAGCTTTGTGCTGTAAGGTTGTAAATGTAGGGCCATGAATTTGTACAGGTAGTGGTTCGATTTCATTTAAATTATTGCTTGTAGCAGTCCCAGATCATGGTCAGGTCTGGGTAAACATTTATGAAAACTTCAATGTAATAGATGAGGTTAGATGAGAGAGGACGAGCTCGTAGAGCCCCTCGTTTGTAAGGAGATCTTGTATCATATTTCATAAGGCAGATAGGTAGAGAATGATAGAGAGGTCTGGATAGAGAGGCCTGAGGAGGTAGAATAGTTATGAGAGAGAAAACTTGAGAGAACTGAGACTTTGTTACAGTCTAGTTTAGTAAACATTTGTATAGACACACAAAGATAATAGAAAGGAAATTTTTCCTGCATAATGGGAGTTTATGTGTTTCATGAATGAATGTTGTAGATATATGATAAGATTTATTTACATTAGGAAGATAGATTTCATTTATCTTCATTGAGTCTCGTAACATCATTCTAGATTCTTTAGGCTTTGCAAGGAGTGCACAATAGAACATCGGAGGTTTTGTATCCAGTGCAAGGAGTGTGCATTTGAACTCTGCGGAGTTAGAAAAGAATGTGAGAGGAGGGTGTACCAGAGAGACCACAATCTCAAGAGGAACCTCAAGGTTACTAAATACCTTAGAGGGGGGAACTATGAAAAATAAACACAGAGAAACATAGTTACTGAGAACTCTTTCAAAGCTCTGCCAAGTGGGCATTGAGTCGATGCAAGTGTGCACAGAAGAACTCCATGTCGAGTTCGGTAGAAATAGAGTTACTGAATACTCTGTGAGGAGAATCTTTGCAAGGAGTGCATTGAGCAGAAGGATTCTAGGAGGGCGAGAAGTATTTCTTGTTCAAGAAATCCTTCGGATCTGAGTTTGACAAAATCCCGAGAACGCAAGGTGTGCATGGGGGATCGAAACCTTCAAGGAGGTCAATCTCAGAAGGGATAATTCAAAGGTTGCAAAAGAGTCAGACTTATTCCATGTCCAAAATCTCAAAGGAGGGATAACGCTATAGGGGCAAAGTGAGACCAAGATTTGGGTTCACGGGAAGAAGTTCAAAGGCCGAGACCTTTCAAACATTGACAAAATATTCTAAGTCAGGAGAAGGTGGAAGCTCAAGAGGAGGAGTGACAAAAATAGTCTGATCGGTTGTGGAGAAGAACCTATATCGTTAGATCTACATCTAGGCAGAGGAGAAATGAGTGCAGAGGAAACAGATCTAAGCCGTCAGATCTAAGTGCATGGATCAACAACCATTGGATCCAGAGTAACGTGCACGGGTTTTAACTCTTTGGAGTGAAAAGGAGAGAGGGTTTTTCAAAATCACAAAATCCCAACATCATCAAAACCATCCATCAGAAGGGACGTGTGGAGAGTGATCAAAATTTCACACACTCATGATTCAAAGAATTCAAAGGGAAATTTCGTGAAACTCGGGAAACACAAAATCGCGAAAATATCCCAGCTGTTGATTGAGGAGAGATCTAGACTGTTGATTGTCCAGGGAGAATTTCAGCATTTCAGGGATTGGGAGAATGGAGGTGAAGAGTCCTCCGACTTCGCAATATGTGAAATCCTGATGAGATATGGACTGTTAGATCCAAAGGAGAATGAACCGTCAGATTTGGACACCTTGAAATATCAAAATTTCAAAAATCGGGGATGTGAAGGAAGTTGTGACTTGGAAATCGCAAGTCGCAAAATCCCGATTTGCAAAAGGAGAATCTGGACTATTGGATATAGAAGGGATACGTGTAAATGGTTCGGGAGATCTAGAAGGATACGGAGGTTGAAGAGTTAAAACAGTCGAAGCCCGAAGAGCCATAGAGATGAGATTCGTCAATCTTTGAGGGGACACTTATCGCCCGATCGTGAGCTCCGGGGAAAGTTACACTAGAGTTTTAGTTTTAAGAATTGAAATAGTCGAAGCCCAAAGTGCCAAAGAGCCGAAGCGCTGGGGAGACAAAGATTCGGAGCATCGGGAAGCTAAAGAGCCGAAGCACCAAAGGCCAGAGATATTTTGAGCCATCAGATTACCAAAGTGAATCTGAGCCATCAGACCAGGAGAGGAGACATGGCGGAAATATTTGAACTCCAGTTAAAGTTCCAGAGTGATTCATAGACGTCGGATTTAAGAGGGCACATGGAAGTATTCCGTGTATTATGGGAGAAGGAAAAGGGTTGATATTTGAGACCTCAGAAGACCGAAATCCAAAGAGGATCTCGACCATTGATTGAGAGGAATATTCCAAGACTTTTGATCTAGTTAAGGAGATCAAGGGCTCAAAGTCAGAGCACAATCATTGATTGGGGATATATGTGTTAGCAGATCTTCCACTCCAGGAGATGCCTAGTCAGTAGAGGTGAGAACTTGAGAATTGATATTCTTGAAGGCCGGACTCACAGAGGAGATCCTAGTCATAGATTCAAGGGGACAAGTGGCAACAGATCTTCCACTCTGGAATATTTTCATGCAGAGTAGAGTGGAGTTTGAGAATTGAAACTCCTAGAGGCCGAAAAGTTGGAGTCAACAATAGTCGTTGATTCAAATAGGACTATGTGTCGACAGATCATAGATATCTGTGCAGATGCGTGGAAGGAGGAAAGAAGAGTGAAATGAAGATCGATAATAGTTGTCGATCACAGGTAGTGCCAAAGGATCATGATATCAACGATCGAGAAGGATTGCGAGGCCAGGACATGCTCAGTTGATAATAATCCTTGAGTGGGCTGCAATTTTAACCACAGTTTTGGAAGGTAGATACGTGGCAGCTGGAGGAGGATTACGAAGCAAAAAGCGGGTTGGTCTAAAACCACTCTTTGTCACGCCCATAATCGTGAATTAGCACAAGGTCACAGCCTAGGTTTGTATGAAGGAAGGGGATAGTAAAGAGGAGCTAGCACCTATGAACTGAAGAGTGCTAGAATGCACAGACAGAAGGTGCAGGTATCACAGGACCAGAGACAAAGGAAGAACAGGAGCCTGTGTATAATTTATGGGTTCATTGAGGAGCCCGTAGAGTCAATCTGAATCGAAACTTGGAACAATCCAGAGACTGGGAGGTTGTAGAACCCTAAAGGGGAGGGGGGTTGCATCAGGTGGTATCAGAGACATAATTTTTCTTGTAGACAATAGGCAAAGGGAGAGACAATGATAGGAGATAATTTGAAACCAGGTGGTATCAGAGCCATAATTTTTCTTGTAGATAGTAGGCACAGGGAGAGATAGTGACAGGAGATACTCTGATAGTAGGTGGTATCAGAGAAGATATTTTTAATTTTTATAGGAGAGGGTATATAAAGAGAATAATCTAATACCATCAAGTGGTATTATAGCACATAATTGATTCCTGTAGGAAACAGAGGTAATCAAAAGATCCAGCCTTGCTTATGGACATCAGACAAAGGAGATATGGTGAAAGGATATGACCTGATAACATTAGGTGGTATCATAAACAAGATTTTTCTTATAGACAATAGGTGAAAGGAGGGAAGAGTATTGATGCTTTGTGAGAAGGTTGTTGCATGGACGTAGAAACAAAAATTTAAACAACGGGTGAGATGTGGGAGAAGATGGAGATGCTCACAGATGTAGAGTAATCCATAGACTTGCTAGGAAGGCAGGTAAAAGGTGGAAATGGCTACTAAAGGCCATGAGCATGGTCGGAGAGGAGACCAACAGAAGAAGAAAAATCTAGATATGGATATGGACTTCAATGAGATCAGAGCGAGAATGAAGAATATCACATTTAAAATGTAGAAGGATGCAAGATCACATTGGGTGTATGAATGGCCCATGAAGAAGAGAGTGAAATGGCCAGTAAAGGAATTGTTGTCTAGAGGACAAATAAGGATGATGAGAAGGTGGATGAGGCATATTGAAAGCCTTAGTGACATAGAGGAGGAACTGATTCACATCTATGAACCAAAAACTAGGATGAATCTCAATGATGTGGAGGAGAAGAGATCAGATGAAGATCTCATAAACTGCCAGGTGGGCGAAAATGGAATTTGAAGTTGCCAGGTGGGCAATGGAAAGAGACCAAGTGGACTTCTGGAGTACTTCTAGGGGAGTAGTGTCGAAGGTTCATATTTCCAAGTAGGAAATGAAATGGGATAAGTTGATCTCATAGACTACTAAGTGGGCAAGATGAAAGAAATGAGACTGTCTAAAAGTCCATGGAGCTCAGGAGTGAGTTCATGTCAGCAAGGAGCGCTGATAGATGGAGATTCATGTGAATTTGTAGACCACGTGAATGAAGATGATGACAAGTTCAAAACTTTCATCATCCAAGAGGAGGATCAGAGGAGCATTCTAATTATTGGAGGGATACAGATATTCTTACCAAACACCCAGGTAGAGTCCAATGCACATGGTGAAAGTGCATCAGAAGAACAAATAAAGCCAACAGAAACTATCAAAGAGGAATAAATGGAGCAAAAACTGATGTCTACCCCAACAGAAGGAGAAGAGCATTTAGCCGAATTGATCAAAATTTCCAGCCAGGAAGCCGAATAGGAGATGACTATAGCATTGGAGCTTACAGAAGAAGAGAGACAAACAACATGGAATTTGTTGATTTGCATGTAGAAATGAAATCCCTAGAGAGAAGGGTAATGGTGCAAAGCTTACACATCCAACAGGCCAAGTTGGAGACAAATAGAGGAGCATACCAGCCAAATAAATGGTTGGAAGGAGTTGGAAACATGCTAGCACAAGAAGAAGTCGAGCAACAACTTAGTGATGAGATTGGAAGACTAGAATATACAGCATAGTGGCAACTCAATGCCACAAGGGGAGATAAAGACATCCTGGGAGATCGAGTAGATTTTTCCATTGATAAGAAGGAAGAGTTGCAGCAGAGAAGACTGCATAAGAAGAGCCAGCCATTGGAGCAACTAGACAGAGTAATAGAAGAGATCAAGAAGTTGATGTTGAGGTCATAAGAAGTAGTCAACAAAGGAGAGATGTATAGAAGAGAGCCTACCATAGCAATAGGGAAGAATCAAAAGAAGAAAAAGAATCAGCAATAGTAGCATAGTTCGAGAGGAGCAAGAGGACAACTCCAGAAGAGAATTTGGGATCCAAGTGGGTTTCAACACTGGAGAAGAGGATATCATGAATAGGGGCTCATGTTTTTCCTAGAAGGGGAGTATCCTGATGCAACCCCCCTCCCCTTTAGGGTTCGACGACCTCCGAATCTCTGAATCGTTCCAAGTGTTGAGTCAGATTGACTTTGTGGGCTCCTGAATGAACCTAGAAATTATACATGTGCCCCTTTTCTTCCTTTGGCATAGGTCCTATGATACCCACACCTTCTGTCTGCACATTCCAGCACTCTTCATTTCATGGGCGCTAGCTCCTCTTTACTAGCCCCTTCCTTCATATGAACCTGGGTTGTTCCCTTGTGCTAATGCACGATTGCAGGCATGGGTAAGAGTGGTTTTAGACCAACCCACTTTTCGCCCCACAATCCTCCTCCAACTGCCACATATCTCCCTTCCAAAACCATGGTTGAAATCATGGCCCACTCAAGGATTATTATCTTCTGAGCATGTCCTGGCCCCGTAATCCTTCTCAATCGTTGATCTCACAATCCTTTGGTGTTTCCTGTGATCGATGACTATTATCAATCTTCATTCCACTCTTCTTTCCTGATTCCACGTGTCTCCATGTATCTCTACGATTTGTCGACATGTATTCCTATTCGAATCAAAGACTACTTTTGAATTTGCCTTTCCGGCCTCCGGGAGTTTCAATTCTCAAACTCCACTCTACTTTGCATGACAATATTTCGGAGTGGAAGATCTGTTGCCACTTGTCCCCTTCAATCTACGGCCAGGATCTCCTTCGTGAGTCCAGCCTTTGGGAATCTCAATTCTCATGTTCTCACCTCTGCTAACTGGGCATCTCCTAGAGTGGAAGATCTGCTGACATGTATATCCCCAATCAATGGTTGTGATCTCACTTTAGGTCCTTTACCTCCTCGACTATATCAATGGTCGTGGAATCTTCCTCTCGATCAATGGTTGAGATCCTCTTTGAATTCCTGGCTTCCTAGGTCTCAAATATCAACCTTTCTCCTTCTCCCCAAATACGCAGAATCCTTCCATGTGTCCTCTTAAATTTGAAGGCTATGAATCACTCTAAAAATTTACCTGGAGTTCACAGATTTGTGCCATGTCTCCTCTATTGGTCCGATGGCTCAGATTCACTTCGGGTGATCTGACGGCTCAAAATCTCTCTGGCCTTTGGCGCTTCGGTTCTTAGGCTCCCCAACACTTTGAATCTTCATCTCCCCAGTTCTTCGGCTCTTCAGTGCTTCAGGCTTCAACTTTTTCAGTTCTCAAAACTGAAACTCCAGCGTGACCTTTCCCGAAGCTCACAATCTAGCAACAAGTGTCCCCTCACAGATAAATGACTCTCAGCTCTTCGAATCTTCGGGCTTCGACTATTTCAACTCTTCAACTTTCATCTCCTTCTAGATCTCCTGACCCATTGACATGTATCCCTTCTAGATCCAATGATCCAGATTCTCCTTTCGCGAATTGGGATTTCGTGACTTGTGACTTCCAAGTCACAACTTCCTTTACATCCCTGACTTTTGAAATTCTGATATTTCGGGGCATCCAAATCTGACGGTTTGTGCTCCTCTGGATCTAATGGTCTAGATATCATTGGGATTTCACATATCGCAAAGTTGAAAGACTCTTCACCTCCATTCTCCCAATCCCCGAAATGCTGAAATTCTCCCTAGACAATCAACGGTCCAGATCTCTTCTCAATCAACGACAAGGATATTTTCGTGATTTCGCATTTCGCGAGTTTCACGAAATTTCCCTTTGACTTCTTTGAATCGCGAGTCAGGGAAATTTTGATCGCTCACCATGCATCCCTTCCAATGGACAGTTCTGATGATGTCAGGATTTCTCGATTTTGAAAAACCCTCTCTCATGTGCACTACAAAGAGTTAAAACCCATGCATGATACTCTAGATCCAATGGCTATTGATCCACACACTCAGATCTAACGATTGAGATATCTTTCCCCTATACTCATTTCTCCTCTTCTTGGACATAGATCTAATGGTCCAGGCTCTTGTCCACAACCGACCAGATGGTTGTTGTCGCTCCTCCTGAGCTTCCACCTTCTCCCGACTTAGAATATTTTTTCAATGTTCGAAAGGTCTCGGCCTTTGAACCTCTTCCTGCGGATCAAACTCTTGGTCTCACTTTGCTCTTGTAGTGTTATCCCTCCTTTGATCTTTCAGACTTAGAATAAGTCTGACTCTTTCGCAACCTCTGCATTATCCCTTCTAAGCTTGACCTCCTCGAAGGATTCTATCCCCCATGCACACCTTGCATTCTTGGGATTTCGTCAAAATCAAATCCGAAGGATTTGTTGAATAAGAAATAATTCTCGCCCTCCTGGTGTCCTTCTGCTCAATGCACTCCTTGCAGAGATTCTCCTCATAGAGTATTGAGTAACTCTGTTTCTCCCGAACTCGACACGAATTTCTTCTATGCACACTTGCACTGGCTCAATGCCAACTTGGCATAGCTTTGACAGAGTTCTCAATAACTTTGTTTCTCTGTGCTTCTTTTGCACATTCCCCCCCTCTAAGGTATTCAGTAATCTTGAGGTTCCTCTTGATCTTATGATCACTCTGGTGCACGCTCCTGGACTCCGCAGAGTTCATATGCGCACTCCTTACGCTGGCTACAAAACCTCCAATGTTATTTTGTGTACTCCTTGCACAGCCTAAAGAATCCAGAATGATATTACAAGACTCAATGAAGATACATGAAATCTATCCTCCTACTATAAATAAATATTATCATATATCTACAACATTCATTCATGAAACACATAAAGACCTGATATGCAGGAAAAAAAAAATTCTATTATCTTTGTGTGTCTATACAAATGTTTACAAAACTAGACTGTAACAAAGTCCCAGTTCTCTCAATCTCTCTCTCTCTCTCTGAACTATTCTACCTCCTCAAGCCTCTCTACCCATAACTCTCTATCATTCTCTACCTATCTGCCTTATGAAATCTGATACAATATCTCCTTACAAAAGAGGGGCTCTACGAGCTTTTCCTCTCTCACCTAACCTCATCTATTACATTGAATTTTTCATAAATGTTTACTAGACCTGACCACGATCTGGGCCTACTACAAGCAAACTTTTAAATTAAATCCAACCACTACCTGTACAAAGGCATGGCCCGACATTTACAACCTTACAGCACAAAAATCCGTATAGGATTATTTCAAATTTAAAAAAATGGGAGGTTTAATGCCTCTCCCTTTCTCCTTTGCGAGCTTGTGTGTTGGTGTGATGGCATGTTTCCTGAGGTGGAGTGATGCTCCTGCATCAGATTAGATCGATCATTTGGTGAATGTCACTCTCTAAGGGAAGAGTGGGATAGACCGATGATGGGATAGAATCAATCACTTGTTGAATGCCACTCTCAAAGGGAAGAGTGGGATCGACTGATAATGGGATCAGATCGACCACTTGGATTTCACTCTTGAAGGGAATGGTGGGATTGACCAACGAGGAAACTGAATTGACCACTTTATAAACCAATGGTAGGTTGGGAGAGAGCTTACGGTAAGAATTTGAAAGTTTATGTTGGGAAACAATCGTGTCTTCCAACAATTTTGAGGCTTTATGCATACGAGGGAAAATATGAGTATGATGACTACCTTCACATAACCTACAAGGAAACTTGAATCTACTTTTCTATTTCCCAACATTACTTTCACTATTTGATGGGTTGTCACCAACATGACCTGCATATGCTGATGATATAGATTGTTTGGAACTTTTGGACCACATGTGTAAAACCTTAGGAATACCAAGGAAATCCTTAAGAAGGTGGTGACCCTTACAAATACTACAAGGGAATTTGGGTTTTTGATTTCTCTTGATATGTGTGTGAACCTCATCAATATCCCCATCCTCATTAACAATAATTGTTTGATTTCTTCCAACATGTCCTCCTACAGTGGTTGGAATTTTCCCCCCTTGCTTATTTTTCTTCTTCTTAATCTTCCTTTTCTTCTTCTTCATATCTAGTTGGTTACTTCCTTTACATCTTTCACTATGAGAAGGAGAAAACTAAATAAGACACAATTGATGAAGAAGGTGAATGGTCAATATGAGGTACCTATTCTTGGGGTGAGGTGCTCGCATTTGAATCATTGATAACATTCGAGATTACCAGAGTGGAAAATAACCATATCGGTAACCTGATAGTGAGTCCGAGAAGACTCAGTGTGGCAATATAAGGAGGACCAATGTTTCCAAAAGAATGAAAATCAAAAGGTTCCCTTGGAGAATGGATTTGTTCATTAGTAGTTTGAAGAACTGACACCATAAACAGTGATTCAACCGAAGGTCCACTAGGGAAAACAAACAACACACGCAAAAAAATCTAGGAAGCAAACATACAAAGAAACCTTCCCACAATGAGACCACTAGTTGGTGATGAAATTCAACATCACAAGATCAATATAGGAAGGGGATGAGATAGAGCAGGTGGAACAATTACATTGGTGACCTGCTTAATAGACTTACACCCTGGTGCAAGTTTCCACATTGTGAAACTGTGGGTTACCCTCCAAAGAGGTCGAGTGAGTTTGACCAACATTTGTTCCAGGTACAACAAAGACTTTCCCCTTCATCGTTACCTTGTGTATGAGCCCTAAATATTATGGTCACTAAGGATACCACTTACAAAAGTAGATCCCAGGAAAACAATTGACATTCGAGCATACACAGAAGGGCAGGGATTGTTAGAAAAACAAGATCGTTGACCAATAAAATAAAACAAATGTGGAAATAAAATACAGAAGATACACAATACAATAGAGACACAGATACAGGGATAATTTTAAGAATAGAAATTTATTCTGAAATGTAAAAACATTGGTGAATCTCACTGGTCCTTCACTGATCCTTTATATGTCAACTATAAATGTTTGGCGATATTTTTGTTAAACTATTCAAATTTATAAGGAGATTATATAGTTTTTATAAAATTTTGGCGAATTTTAAGGTAAACTATTTTTTTCCTATAGAATTTGGGCGAATAATTTTTAGAATGGTGAATCTTTTCCCTGCATAGATATACATGGTTGACCTAGTGTGGGCTACATCCACTAGAGAAATTTCCAGGTCCTTATTATCATCCATCAAAATGAAGGGATACAACCTACAACACACTCATTGTAGCTTTCTCTTCTTTCTTTGGAAATCTCCTCTCTCAAAATACAATATTCACAATAATACACGACTAGAATAACATTCCCTCATAAAAGAGGGTTTCCTTCTAGGGAAAAAAACCCTAACCTAACTTTTACAGTCAAATATGTGACCTTATAATGAATGGTATAGATTGACGATGAAATTACAATATTTGAAATGAAAAAAAAAAAAAAATTCACCCTTTATCCATATATCTATATATATATATATATATATAATAAAAAATAAAATACAATTTTTGACATTTTTTCAAAAAATTCTAAACTAAGCATGAAATTAATATGCAAGTATAGCAAAATGAAATATGGAATGCATATAAACTACTATGATAAATCAAAGTGATGTCAGGTGAATTCATACAACTAGTGCAACTAGTTGATCATCTCATCAAAGTATCTCCCCCTATGCTTGATCATGTGAAACAAAAAAGACAAGTCCAACACAAAATGATCATGATCATAAATGGATATATAATCGATCACGAAATAAAACTCATGGAGATGAGTGGGAGGGGGGAAATCGTGTTGGAGAGAGAAACCATCAACCCAATCATCCTACCTAAAAGTGTAGACACAAGCCTGATCAATCCATCTCTAAAGAGGGCTACCATATGTAGATGACGGCTCATCTTCATATTCACTCATAAAATCATTTCTCCCTGAAGCTTGAGAAAGGACAAGAGATCCCAATAAAACCCTATGATTTCCCAAACAAGAGAAAACAGGGTAAGGCACAACCTTAGAGAAAAACTCCTTCGTTGGAATTGGGAAACATCTCTTCTTTATCTACAAATCATTGCCCAAATTCTTGACATGAA
Source organism: Picea mariana (assembly GCA_032191745.1). NCBI lineage: Eukaryota > Viridiplantae > Streptophyta > Pinopsida > Pinales > Pinaceae > Picea > Picea mariana. The sequence continues at coordinate 195,301 of JASDQU010010678.1, forward strand.
AGTGATTTTGTTTGGTAATTTGGACTTCAGATTTCTTTGGGTTGGCCATGACCTGGTGTGTATCAAAATTTGAGCATAATGGCTGAAATTTCTCATTGAACAAATATGCATCCTCAAAAGGGTATGTATCAATGGATGATTGAATATCACTCTGAGTATGTTGCAACAAGTCATCCTGAAAGGGGCGAAACAAATATGTAACCATATCATCACTACGATACCAAACATCTGAATCATATATGCATGAAAACTAGTCCTTTGATGATGACAACTCAACCCCCTCTTCCTGATATATACCCTCAATTTCATAAATGAGATATTTATCAATAATGAAAAAACTCACCTCCCATATACATCTCCCAACATGTATGAAATCATCAATGTGGTTGTTAACTATATCTGAGGGTTGTTCCACGAATTCATCTGCATCATAAGAGCTAATTAATTCTTTACAAGATTGGATAACTTCATTTTATTCAAAAGGGAAAGCAAATAACAAAGTCTCTTTCATGCCTTGTGCAAGACAAACTTCATCGAGATCCCTTTGGAAATTTTCTTCATTTCCAAATTTATGGAAAAACGAATCATCAATTTTTTCAAAAGTATTATAACTCATCATATTATTTTCTTGATGTGCAAGATAATCAAAGATGTGGATGTCTTCATCAGGTGGAAGGGAAAATAATTCATCTTCATCATATGTATCATCTAGATCTTCTTCATCAGGGAATGGATGATTTTAGGGGCTAAATTTCGCTCATGGGCTAATTTTCCACGATTTTCCAAAAATGAGATTTTCTATTTTAAAAATGATTCGCCCAAATTCTATAGGATAAAATTATTTTACCCTAAAAATTGCCAAAATTTTATAAAAACTATATAAAATCCTTAGAAATTTAAATATTTTTACAAAAATATTGCCAAACATTTATAGTAGCCATATGAAGGATTAGTAAGATTCACCAAGGTTTCTAAATTTTAAAATAAATTTCCATCCTTAAAATCATTCCTGCATCAGGGTCATATTCAATATTTTCTTCATATTGATCTACATGAAAACCTTCTTTGCAAAGAACATCTTTGAGCTCTTGGAAAGTATCTTGCAAATTCTGGGAAGCTGGTCAATAATGCTTGAGAAATTCTTCAATGAGCTTGGTAGAAGACAGGATGCTCTTTGGGTGACATGATTTTGAAAGAAAAATCATTTGACTTGATTCCAGTGAAGATACAAAAATTTTCATTAGCACATCCTCATGTAGAACATCTAGGCTTGAAGCATACTTCATATAATTGACAACATGGGTGACTGCTAGAGCTAGATCGCCATTAAATTTAGGAAAGTTTTCCCTCCACTGTGGGGAGAAATGATTTGGATATCTAGGAATATCCTGAACATAAAAGGAGAGATAAAACTTATGGAATTCCCATGGTAAGTCCCGTGAGGCCATGGTTCCATTACTTAGGGTAATAATTCAATGGAGTCACTAGATGAGCTCAAGGATCTTCAAGGGATGAAAGGGGAAAAGAGAAAAGTGGGTTCTAGGAAGGTAGGGTCGCTAGATGAGCTTCAAGAAGAGCTCATTAAGAAAGGTGGAAAGAGAATGTCTCTTGGGTGGATTTGATAGGCAAGATAGTGGAAAAAGGATTTGGGATACCTTGCCAAAGTGTTGTTAGGGTTCCAAAGAGGATTCAAAACCCTCCCAAGAAACGATGCCAAAATGTTGTTGCACAAGTTGTATCTTGGGAAAATCCTAACCCAACCACCAACTAGAAACAATTAGTAGGGAACCTACCGACTGTCACCTTAGGCATGTGTTCCTTCAATTTAGAGGTGAGGTAGTCACCTCGAGGGGGGAATCTCAGTGAATCTGGGGGGATTGAGACAAAAAGTGATAAGTATGAGTGGATGTGCCTAGAGGTCAATTTTATATGGTATAAAAATCTTGGGAAAGGGTCTTGGGAATGTTTAAGGGTTTCCAAAGGAGTTGAGTGACGCGTCGAGAGTAAGGTACCTACCCGAAACACAATGAAACCAAAGATTTATTGTAATATGTTAGTTGGAAATCAAAGTTAATATTGTTGTCCCTAATTTGCAGCAACAATAAATTATATATATCATATCTATAAATATAGAAAAGTCTGCAATATATGTGCTAAGTATATGATAAATAAACAAGAGATAAATCTAGTCAAAGCTAGCTCAACTCACCAATCATTGAGCAACAACTTTAGAACAAAAAGAAAGGCTGAAATAAAAGGTTACTATAGTGATATTATCATCCTTATGGATTTATAAAAAAAATATTAACAGTAGAAAAATAAGCCTCTCAAAACCACTTCCAATTAGCTAGGTAAGTGTTCTAGGGATAGTAGAAGTTTAGGGCAAATTTAGAGGTGAATCCTAGGGTTACTTTAGGAGTTATTGGAGGTTACAGGGTTATTTTTATGCATCCCTAATGGATGTATGTTAGTTTTGTAACAATATAAATAATTTTTGGTTGAAAGGGGATGCCTCAATGAGGCAAGGGAGCTAGAGGCTCAAGGAACACTTTCCCCAAAAGACAATTTTAAAACTTGAAAAATTGTGTTTACCGAGGAAGTAATTTATTTCTCCAATGCAACAACTAAATGACTGGTGCCTTGAAAATGGGTTAATGGAGTCAATAAAAAAAAGAGCTAGAGGTAATACCTCCTTGGGGGTGTAAATCCTCTTGTTGGAAATATAATTGAGAGGGGGGGGGGTGAATCAGTTATGTAAATAAGCTTGAAACTTTTATTGTTATTTTTTATTCCTTCTAGATTATTATTTAATATGTTGTTGATAACTTAACATGCATAGATATAAAATATTTGATCAATCACATAGAATACACAAAGACACTGATTTTCATGAGGAAACCCATAAAGGGTGAAAACCTCTTCTTCTTAGGATGTCAATTAAGCTCCAACTTTCATGTACATCATAGTCTTTGAGTTCCAACTCAAATATCAGGCTACAACCTCTAATAGCAAGCTACAACTTGCAGAGAGCACCAACTCTCAAATTTCTCTAGCACCAACTAGATGGAAGCACCAACTCCAAGGTTTCTCTAGCGCCCACTAGATGGAAGCACCAACTCCCATAATATCTTCTAGCACCAACTAGAGTTTAGATGACTACAATCATCCCTAGCACCACCTTACCACCCTGATTGAATCTTACAAAACGTTACTTACTTGCTCTATCTCTGATATGGTCTGTTACATCTCCATGTCCCCTATGCCTTCTTCAACTTCTATGCTCTGTTCTAATTCTTCCTCTTTCTACTTCTATTCTCTTCTCTTTTTTATCCTTCATACAACCCATCTGTTTAGTTTTTCTTCTACATTTTATGTTGTGTGCATACACTACATTCCTTTATGCTACACCTCTTCTCTACTCCTTTTCTATTGCTTACTACCACCTTCTATGCTCATGCATCAGTTCCCAAAAATCACATTCTTTTCATGTCTTTATCACGTCAAGTCCTCTTCCAGATCATCCCGACAACTCTTCATCACCACACTCTGTGCTGCATCTCAGTTCTATATATTTTATTCTATGTTTTACATGTCATATTTTCGCCCAGTTCGCTCCCAGGTCATCATCGCAACTCTGCCACTTTACTAGTGGTTACTCACTATCTATTCATCATCAGTGCCCATTATCCAGAGATTCCTTTTCTTCAGTAGTAGTTACAGTCAATCATTTTATTCGCTGTTAGAAAATCAGTCCTAAGTCCCTTCCTTTATGTGACCATTTGTGGTGACCACACGCCTATTCCAAAAGTGCTTCGCAATCTCAGTCTAGCGAGTTCTAGCTCCTTCTTTCGATATGACCTTGGGCGATAATCTCACATGACCACGTGATTGTGGGCACAAACAAAAGCGGCTTGAGGGAAACCCAATTTTCACCGCTCAATTCACTATAGAGCTCCATGTATTCCTTTGGCGATACCGTGGTTTTGATTGCAGCCCACTCAAGAAAAATTAAGACCCAAGTATGTTCTGGCCCTATAATTGAGCATGGTCATTGATCTCCAATCCATTGGTGATGCCACTCGATCAATGACTGCCATCTTCCTTCCTTTCCTCCTTCCACGTGTGATCCCAGGTTACCATGATTTGCCGACACATAGCTCCCTTCCAAATCAATGACTACGGTTTATTTCGTGATCTGGGCTTTGAGAGTTTCCACTCTCAAACCCTTCTTTCCTCTATACGTCAATCTTACAGAGTTGATGATCTACAAACACCTATCCTCCTTAATCCAATGACTATCCTTCGCTTTGGAACTTCGGCCTTTGATAATTTCAAACCTTTCTCCTTCGCGTTTTCTCGGAGTAGTTTCGCCCAAAGTCAACGATCTATTGACACCTACCCTCCTGCACGATCAATGATCATAAGTTACTTTGGCCCTTCAAAAATTTAGACTGATCGCTGCTTCATTGTCCTCTAGAGTGGTCACCTGCTAAATAAGTCATAGGAAGTGGAGACCACTTTATGTCAGTTAACACTTCCACTTACACTGTCCTTCCACTGTACTAGATCAACGGTTTAGAATGCACCCGAAGTGATTTCAGATCGGACAACTTGTATCCACTTTAGGACTTATACATTTGGGACTTAGAAACTTAGGGCATCTGCTGGTGGTAAAACTCCTGATGTAAAACTCTTAGAGTGACATAGCATTACACACGTCACCTAATGTCTTGGCACGGGTCTAGTGGTTGCCACATGTCCTTGATGATGAGGTATGCCACTTGTACTTGTTGAGGTGGTTTGCTAACATGGTCACATGATGTGACACATATTCATCTCCTTGATCTAATGATCAAAATAGTATTCTCCATATCCAATGGTCCTTATTCATTTCAGACGATATGATGCTTGAGATCTTCTTCAGATGATTCGATGGTTGAGAATTTGTTTCGGCCCTCCGGCTCTCTGAGCTTTGAGTATTTGAAATATCAAACTAAAACTCTCGAAGTGATTTCTTCAGAGCTCACAATCCATCTCCATGTATCCCTCTGGATCTGATGGTTGAAATTTACTCCGACTCTCTGGACTTCAGAAATTTCAAATCTCAAATTGAAAAATCTTGAAGTGAGATTTTTCCGGAGCGTAACCTCCTCACATATTTAGACCCGAAACGAATGATGTTTGTTTGATCAAGATCTTAGATCAATGGCTCGATATGTCTCTGATGCAATTTTTCCTTGGATTAAATCCAATGACTCTCAATCTTTTCTTATCCTATCCTTTCCACTTAATTTGATCTGATGGCTAATGGAGATTCAGATAATCGAATTCTCAAACCTTGTGCCTCATTTATCATATCCTTCACTTAATTTGATCTGACGGTCATGAATACTCATAAAGAAGATCCACGATCAAGGATTTTGATCTTGATCACGTTTCTATACTGCGCTTTCCTTTCTGAGCTTTGATATCTTCATATTGTTCCCTTCTCCTCCCGATCTTATGATTTTCCTATTTTCCATCATCATTGTTGTTCCTTCCATCAATGACAAGAACATGCTTCCTATAAAACATGCCAATAATCTCCCCCTTTGGCATTGATGGCAACCTTGAAAGGCTGCACTATTCTACTTAGACCTCCAACTGTAGCATACAAACAACACCTTTTTCTCCTCCTTTGACATCAATGTCAAAGAAAAGAGAGAGTGACTCTATGCTCTCCCTGATCAGGTATACTAGTACCACTCTCCCTCTGATCAGATAGACTATTTATCTTGATAATGGGGTCATGCACAACTTTTGGCTTGGATACTCAAACTGAGCTTTTACAAGCGGTTTAGTGAAGATATCAACAATCTGATATTTGGATGGAATATAATGCAAAGAAACAATAGTGTTGGTCACCCGTTCCCTCAAGAAGTGATACTTGATGGGTATATGCTTGGTCTTGGAGTGAAATACAAGATTCTTTGACACACTAATTTCACTAGTATTATCACAATGAATTGGAATCAGTGCAGTATATTTTACCTCCAAGTCTACATGCAAGTGTCTGAATCATCCACAATACCTGGGTACAACAAGTGGCAGCTGCAATGTATTCAACTTCTGTAGTTGATAAGGAAATGGAACCTTAATTCTTTATCAACCATGCTACAAGGGAATATCCTAAGAAGAGTGCACCTCCACTCATGTTTTTCCTTTCATCCATGCTGTTAGCCCAATCAACATCTGAATAGACTGATAGTTGAAAATTTTGTTTCCTAGGATACCATAGGCCATAGTTCATTATTCCTTTCAAGTATCTGAATATTCTTTTGACAGCTAACAAATGAATCTATTTAGGTGCATCCTGATACCTTCCTACCATTCCAATAACATGCATTATGTATGGACAGGATGTTTTGATGTACAATAGGACACCTATTATAGACCTATATGAAATCTGATCAACATCAAGTGAGTCATCATCCTTTCTTAACTTGCATCCAGTGACCATAGGTGTGATCATAGGCGTATAATATTCCATTTGAAACCTTTTCAACATTTCTCTTAGATATTTCTCCTGAGAAATAAATATTCCTTTAGACCTTTGAGTAATTTGCAGACCAAGAAAAAATGACAGTTCCCCTATCATAGGCATTTCAAATTTAGACTACATGGCAGAAGAAAGCCATTGTACCAATGAAGCATTATTGCTTCCGAAGTTGATGTCATCTACATAGACCAACACAATAAGAAAATCATTACCCTCTATTTTGATATATATATTTTTGTCAAGTGTTCCTTTCATGAACCCTTTGTCTTGAAGATACTTATCTAGTCTATAATACCAGGCATGAGGAGCTTGTTTCAACTCATATAAGGCTTTCTTCAGCTTGCAGAAAAATTTAGGTTTATCTAATAGTTGGAAACCCTCTAGTTGTTCCATATAGACTTCTTCTTTTAGATATCCATTTAGAAAATATGACTTGATATCCATTTGATATACTTTAAAATATTTATGACAAGCATAGGCAAGAAACATTCTAATAGCTTCTAATATTGCTACGGGCACAAATGTTTCATAAAATCCAGTCCTTCTATTTGAGCATATCCTTTGCAGACCAATCGAGCCTTATTTCTTACAATATTTCCTTGCTCATTCATCTTATTTTTGTAGACCCATTTGGATCCTAGTACATTTTTATTTGCTGGCCTAGGAATGAGTTCCCAAGTGACATTCTTTTTAATCTGGTCCAGTTCCTCATTCATTGATTTTGACCAATTTACGTCTTTACTGGCTTCATTAAATTTCTTGGGTCCCACCATGGATATGAAGGCTATATGTGATTTCTCAGTGTATTTTATTATCCTTCTCTTGGTTTGTACACCTCTTTATTTCTCACCAATTATCTGACTTTCAGGATGATTCTTTTGAGTAATTCTGGAGGAAGGATTTGATGTTGATTATTGTCCTGACTCTTATTGTCTAGGTGTCTCTTCTCCACCTGATTCATCATCTTCTTGTGAATCTGATATTTGTTTCTCTTCATTTTTATTATTCTCATCATCTTTTTCATCTGGCTTAGTGCTTATTCTCTATTGATATTTTACAGAAGCTTCTTCATCAATTCAAACATCAATATAGTCTACTAATTTATGCATTCTTTTGTTAAGGCTTTTGTATCCATTATTGCTCGTTGCATATACTAAGAAGATACCTTCATCATCTCTACTATCAAATTTTCCCAGATGATCATCATTATTCTTGATGTAGAATTTACTTCCAAATACTTTGAAGTTCTTGATTGACGCAGGTCGACCAAACCACAACTCATATGGATTTTTATCATTGTTCAGCCTTAGATGCACCTTGTTTAGAATATGAACGACCGTGTGAACAACCTCCACCTATAAGGTTTGTGAAATGTCCCTTTCACTCATCATATCCCTTTCCATTTGTTGAACTGATCTATTTTGGTGTTTTGTAACTCCATTTTGTTGAGGAGTACCTGGAATAGTATATTCTCTTTTAATTCCATGTCTTTCATAGAATTATTTGAAATCTCTTGACATAAATTCTCCTCCCCTGTCTGAGTGAATTTCCTTTAACTTCCTTCCTATCTGATTCTCAGCTAACGCCTTAAACTTTTTGAACTTCTCAAATGCATCAGATTTTGCTCTCAGAAACGCAACCCACATAAGTATGGAGAAGTCATCAATGATTAGCATAAAGTAACGTTCTCCTCTAGTTCCTTCCTTTTGAGATGGTCCACACAGATTCATATGAACAATTTGAAGTGGTTTCTCTAAATATGTGAAACTCTTCGATTTGAATTGAGCACGAGTCAGCTTCCCCATTTGACAAGATTCACATACAGAGGTATTAGGCTTAGATATTCTTGGAAGGTCTTTCACAGTGCCTTCACTATTCAGTTTGACAATATGATCAATATTCAAGTGTCCAAGCCTTCTTTTCCATAACCAAATTTCATCAAATTTTCTTAAATGAAATTTCTCCTTATCTTCCTTCAGAATATATACATTGTTTTCAGTTCTAACCCCTTTTGCAATTAGCTCTCCTATGTTTACTGTCTTTATTTTATAATTCTTGGAAGTGAAAGTGACTTCACATCCTCTATCACATATCTGACTGACACTAAGAATATTATTCTTTAAACCATCAACAAACAATACATCTTGAGTTTTGCTTCTTCCATTACTTATGCTTACTAGACCTTTACCTATGATATTTCCTGGAGCATCATTTCGAAAGGGTCACACTCCCTGATTTATTTTCTTTGAGTAATAGGAACTTACTTTTGTCACCTGTCATATGACTGGAGCATCCATTGTCAATACACCAGGGGTCTTTTATCTTTTAGCCGACAACACTAATCCACACTTGTTATCTTCATTCTTCTTCCAAACCTTGACATTTTCATCTCTGTGATTTGAATTTGGCTTATATTTCTTTAAGTAACAGTTTGTAGATTTATGTCCATAATTATGGCAGATGTAACATTCTGGTTAATTGAATAAAGGATCATAATGATTGTTATGTTTAATCTGCGTCCTTTTCCCAGCCATCACATGATTTGTAGTTTGTGGTTGTTTATTACTTGGTTATCTCATTCTTTGTTGTGGAAGATATTTATTCCTTGGCTGTCCTAATTTCTCATGTCTAAATCTTAAAGGACAATTTACAGCTTTGTGGCCAAAGTTAGAGAAGTAAAAACAATATCCATAGAAAAAATCTTTGACCTGGAAAATGGTTGTCTTCCTTGAGTAGGTCGATTTCTTCCATACTGATGATTTCATTGAGCAGAGGGTGTATTATTTATTTATTCTACAATTTCAGTTCTGGTAGATTTTCCTTCACTCCTCCTTGGCGGATGATTCTCTTCCTTTGTTTCTGCAGGTTTTTTGTTGTCAATGGTTGTATATTTGACAAACTTGATGAATTATTTGTTGCTTGGCTGACCACTACTTGATCCCTCTTCATAACCCAAACCAGTTTTCAACTTCAAATTCCTTTGTTGATTCATAATGGGG
>JASDQU010010679.1:0-23274 GCA_032191745.1 Picea mariana
TCCCTCAAAGGGGCTTGACGTCCCTCTTTTTGCTCATATTATGACATTTTCTAGCAGTTAATGTAAAAAACAGTGTAAATCTTATAGTCAGCCTTGTCGGCTGTTTTAATGACCTTAATTTTAATTCAAAGGTCATGGATTGGTATAAATAGAGGACGTTTCTCCTCATTTTAAAGATAACATAACTTACTCTCTTGTGAGAGATCAACTTTTAGTCTTTTGCTTGGTATCTTTGAACTTGGAAGTGAGGCGCAACTCTTATTGGAGGATCTCTTATTGGAGGATTCTTCTTGGCATTTATGGTGTTTCTCTCATGGAAGGTTTACAACTAGGGTTTGATTAAGCATTCTTCATGATTTGTAAGTGAATTTTTCATGCAAAACTTCTTAAATGAATGGTTGTAGGTTTAATTTCTTACATTTTCTATATCATTGCTATTATATTGCTAAATCTTGAAACCCTAGGCAGCAAGCACACTAGTAGGTCATTGCTACATGTCCCCATGCTTGACAAACTTGTTTTAGCCATTGATAAAGGAAGATATAGCCTAGTCGTTGCTACACTTATCCTCCCTTACCTAAGTTAGCATTAAAGTGTAGGTTGAAGAGAGGAGACGTCCTAGGCCTAGTTAATTCTACACCTAGGGTTTTAACCTTCTAGGTTTTGAAGAGTCTTGCTCCTGCAACACTTTTCTCCCCTAGACTTGTACTTTGAAGCTAGCCGTTTTGCCAAGAATATTTAGAGAAAGAGGAAGGAGCATGAGGCCCTGCTTAAGCAACACCGGAATGAGCCTCCTTCCCTTAGGGTTTTGATTCTAGGGCCTTGCCATTGCAGCACCATAGAACCTAACCTTCTAGTCTTTAAATTTTAATCCTCCTGAGATTTTGCCCTTACTTTTGACTCCATATTACCCTAAGGCACTGGCATTCTTTCCAACGTTGAGCTTGTTGTGCAAAATCATTTTCAAACTCTCAAATTTGAAACCCTAACTAACCCTAACGCACTAACCAGGGTTGACGGCATACCTTACGCAGCAAGCCCTCTAACTCTACAATTAATGATGACGTCATGCCTTATTTGAACTATTGTTGATAGAAAACACTCTTGGCTTGGTCATCTTGTGATAGATATTGATGAATTGGTAATTTTCATTGGCTAATTGACAAAACGTTGACCTTCTTTGTCTATTACATTGCTTAATCATACTAACCCTAAAGGAAGCTGACGTCATCCCTAGGATATTGACACAGCAACCTCTTGTATATAAGCAACTAATGACATTTAATGCATTGATTTAATTCAAAGATTGATCATTTTCATTTGATGCTATATTATTCTAGTGTTTATTGACAAGTAACATTATATAGCTATTGTCATTATTGCAATCATTGACTTCGTCAATAATTACTGTTGTATATGCTCATATACATTAAAGTTTGATAGTCATTGATTTATGAAGTATTAACCATTATTGCATGCACTAGTTTCATTGTTGTCTTGTCTCGCAAGCAGGTGCCTTTTATGTGGTTATTCTTTATTTGACTATCTTCTGGGCGGTAATCTGTGAAAGGGAAACTTGCCTTAATCCTTTGAGCCTTTTCCTTTCAAGACCCCGGATTGCCAGGGACGTCTCCTCTCCCTTGGGCTTAGCCACCCTAAATAGAAAGGCCCTCCACATTGTGGTGACATTGGGTGGGGTAGGTCCCTGTTACGCCAGTTTGACCCCTATCCTCTAGTCTATGACCTAAACTACAAACTGCGCGATAACAGTATAGATAGATATGATTGATCTCTGATGATGAAGTATGGCTGCCAGAATATACAGTTTTTGGATTGGAAGTGCAGAAGACAGATCTAGCACCTGGGCTGCTACTTCAACTTGGGATCGAGGAGGATTTCCAGACAAGCAGGGAAGCAGATATCTATAGCACTTAGTCATATATCATAGCCAGTGACGAAAGATATGAAGCAGGGTGGCTTTTCGAAGGATCTTACAACACTTCATCAAAGACATGGCACAGGAAGGAGCAATGAGGCTCCATCACTTATCCACAGTTGAGCAAATAGCTAACATTTGCACTAAGCCTCTGTCTGGGACAAGCTTGGCAGGAATGCAAATGTTTTCCTGGGGGAGTATTGATGATTGCATCATCGTGCCGATATTCCAAGATTGATCAGACGGACTTGATCATGTGGGAATAGGCCCAGATGTAATCTTCGACGGATTGAAGATTCGAGTTGTTGCTAGATCTCCTATGTGTGAATTGCATCAGGCCTTGAAACTCTCACGAGTAGGTGAGTAGTTAACTCACGAGTAGGTGAGTAGCCCCTATAAGAATCAGTCTGACTCTATTTCCACAGGAACTGTACTGCAGACCAGGGGAGATAGGGAGCATCTACATCTGGAGTAGATGTGCCTCAACGTAGTCTTCGATGGACTAAAGACTCGAGGTGCTTGAGCTGCAATTCCACGTGTCCGATAGCATCGATTTGAATGCATTCACGAAGTGATCCTATGAGAGGATCACCATGAGATGTTTGTGGCTCCGATGTGGTCATAATTCTTGTCATGGGACAAGAACGACCCGAGCTGCTAGACACACGTGTCTGATAGCATCAAGCTAAATGCATTCACAGAGTAATCATATGAGAGGATCAACTATGAGGTGAATGTGGCTCCGATGAGGTCACGATGCTTGTCATGGGAGAAGAATGACCCGAGGTGCTAGACACATGGTGGTGGAGATGGATCACCAATATAGCTAAATGAGGCTCATGGATATTGTGATGATATGTTTTGATACTAGATTGCTACCATATGGTGTTGATACTAATGATGATACTCACGACATGGGTGTAGCCATGGGTGAGCACGTCATGCAGGTGTAGCCCATGACGATGATAGTGACACACTGCGAGGTGTAGCTCTAGTGTTCTCTAGCAGGTTGTGGCCCCTAGACAAGATTGACAGGTCCACATGGGTGTAGCCATGTCTGGCGTAATGATGTTACCAGTAGCATGGTCTGCATAACCATGACGAGAGGATCATGGCATAGCGAGCAAGGCTATGAAGACCAGAAGGGAACATCATGGTTAAATACCTCCCTAGCTAAGAGGGAGTGTTGATAATATGGTAGTTGTGGGAGGTATTAACCTCCATATGTAACCTTTGACTAGAATAAATATTCTGGAAGCAAGAGAAACCCTAAACAGATGTGTCAAAACCCTGGAAGACAAGTCAGCTCAGCAGAATAAGTAATATTGAAGTATTATATGCAAAAAAGGACAGGTCCGCCCTACTTGAAGAGACACTTGTTCACCTGGCCAGATTAGTATAAATAAAGGACGTCTTGGCTCATTTGTTCACTCACTCACACACTCTTAGTCAACCAGAAACAGTGCGCAAGTTTGGAGGAGGAGCAGCAGCTACAATTGTACAATTTTCTCTTTTTCAGTCTTTCTAGTACTTTCTCTTGTGCACTATCCTTGGAGAAGGTACACTCTCTCGGTTATCTGTTGGTTATGGTGTGGCTTCCTGGAATCATTCTTTCTATCAAAGGTTAAGGTGCTTGAGGGTGGCTTTATGCCTATGGTTGGGTGACAATGGTGTAGCATTGTCTATGGTTAAACGAGCACATCAAACATTATTCTAACAGTGTATATGTGTGTGTGTGTATCAGTCAGAATTTCTTTCAAATGCATGGAGGGGATGGAGGACAAAGAGGAGAGAGTTTGAGAAACAGTGCGCAAGTTTGGAGGAGTAGCAGCAGCAGCTGTAATTGTACATTTTTCTCTTTTTCATTCTTTCTGGTACTTTCTCTTGTTCGCTATCATTGGGGAAGGTGCGCTCTTTTGGTTATCTGTTGGTTATGGCGTGGCTTCCTGGAATCATTCTTTCTGTCAAAGGTTAAGGTGCTCGGGGGTGGCTTTATGCCTATGGTTGAATGACAATGGTGTAGCATTGTCTATGGTTAACCTAGCACATCAAACATTATTCTAACATTGTGTGTGTGTATGTGTTAGTCAAAATTTCTTTCAAATGCGCGAAGGGGATGGAGGACAAAGAGGAGAGAGTTTGCAAACTTAGGGTTCTGCAGAGTTCAAAGGTGGAAAAGGAACTCATAGATTATCCTATAGAATCATTTGAAGGTTGATCTTGTTGAATTTTAATGCTTAGCTCAAGCACATGTAGTTTATTTCAATTTAGCATAAACTTGAACCATAAACAATGCAGCAATACTATACACAAGTGTTGCAGTAACCAAGATCACAAGAAGAATAACCATGCACAAGAACACAAGAGTTTATCCTAGGAAAACCCTTCTCAATCAAGGGAAAAACCCAACAATCCTTTGCTATAGAGTCAAGAGAAGATCCACCACACCATGAACCCTAGAGCACAAGAGGGTGCTCCTTGACCTAGAAACTTGCGCCTAAGAGAAGTGCGCAATTCAGCTGTACAACTTAGCTTGAGAGAAATGTTACAAGTGTGAGAGTGAGTGAGATCCACAATGGGGATCTACTCCTATTTATACAAGACCTAGCACATCAAAAGGATGTGTCTATTGGCACAATACGGCCAACTTGTTCAACTGAATAATATAAGTAATCTTTACATAATATTAACTATCTTTTACATGGTGGGGCCAACTTGTACCCTTCACAATACAAATTAGGGTTACAACAAATCTTACTCTCAGACAATATAGCAAGGCATCCACACATCCTCTAGTGCTCAGCCACTAGGGACACGTCCACCTGTACTCAGCCACAGGGATGTCACTCTCAACAGATCAACTCAACTAAGTCCATAGGAATACCATCTGGAGAGCCATCTCAAGTCGACTCAACTAAGTCCATAGGAGTCTGACAGGAGACCATCTCAAGTCGTCTCAACTCAGTCCAGAGGAGCACGACAAGAGACCACACGTCATCTCAACTCAGTCCAGACTCCAAAGGAGTATGACACACCCATCACATGGGCTCTCTCACAGATGTCTCAACTCAGTCCAAAGGAGAACGATCTGGAGGATGTCTCATGAAGCTGCAATCAACAATAGATCTATCTTCACCAGGGGGTCATTGTTGGATATAACTCTAGGGGAAGCATATGGGGATAAGACCCTAACGGAACTAGGAATGAGATATGACAAGACTATAAGGACTATTCAAATCACATGCCAAGCAAACATGGACAAAAGGACATGCAATAAATGTGGAAGTGGCAAGCTTGTCAAACACCCTATGTCAGCAGTAAAGGCATCGTTTGGAGTAGATGGTGAAAAGATCTCAAACAAGGTAAACCTTAATTTTCCCTCATGCTTGATTAACTCTCCCTTGTCTCCTGTGGCAGAAGGTGTCAAAGCAACTGTTGAAGACAAAATCCCCACGCCAACAGATCTACTTTTCTTATATTCTCAAACACAGTGTTGTAGGGAGAAGAATGGAAGCCCTAAGGAAGATCTAGCATAGAATAGAGAGTTGGAAAGGAATGCGGCTCATGAATTTAATACTCCAAGAACCCTAGGCAATGAAGTTATGGGGTCTGTAGAGAAGGAGAGAGTTTCTATTAATCTTAATCTTGGAAAGAAAGGCCGGAAATGCAATAAATTGAGAAAAAACAAGGTCAAGTTGGTCCTAGGTGAGGACATAAAGATGAACCAAGTCGAAGAATTGGCGAACAAATCCCTGACAGGATGTTTTTTTGGCAGGAAATGCTCATAAAAGAATTTAGGGGGATGGATAGAAATGGAGTGGAGACCCCTATTAGATTATACCCCAAAGTTTCATCTCCTTGTAAGGGGATGGCTTGCTTTGATTTTTAAATCAAAAGAGAATGTATCCAAGATGGTGGGCTTGAGATAGACATGGGACTTAATGTCATTAACTTTGAAGAGAGGGACTCCTTGTTTTGATCCCCGAACAGAGAGATCTACAATCGAAACTGTTTGGGAAAAATTGTCAGGCAGGCCTTTAGAGTTTTGGTCCCAAGACATCTTCAAAGCAATAGGAAATAGTCTACGGACTTTTTTAGAGGTGGATGAAATCTATCAAAGGAAGAATTCTCAAATGGTAGCACATATTTTAGCGGAGGTGGATTTGAAGGAAGGATTAGCCGAGAACATTGAAATAGAGGATAGGAATCCACAGTATGTTCAAATTTCAAACCCTAGACTATGTGGGCATTCCTTTTTGATGCCCAAGGTGTGATATCTATGGTTGTCTAGTAAGCAATTGCATACTCAAATTTACCAAAAAAAACTTGGAGAAGGAAAAGCTCAAGGAATTCACACCCTATAGAAGAAATGTCAGCTTCTAGATCCAGGATCTTAGGAGAAAGGTCGAAGAATAAAAAGGGGGATGAGAACTTGAAATCAAAAGAGATTCCAATTATTGTCAAAGACTTCCAAAAAGTAGGCTAAAAGGAGAAATTGTTGGTAGGAAGAGAACTCGAAGTGTTGAACATCAATGATCTCAAGCCTATAGAAGCAATGGGTGCCAGTTGTTGACATATTGTAACTGCAAAGAGTATTCTATTTATTATTGAGCTATTATTCATCAGATCAGTCCCCTTTTGTGGATTGATCATGTCGGGCTTTGTACTTGACCAAATCCCCTTTTGTGGATTGGTCAAACCCTAATTATATTATGCAAATTAAGAAGTCGGCCCCCAGGCATAATTAAAGTGGTTTTAACCACTAAAAAGTGAAGTTGGCCCTGCCGAGTGAAGAGACACCTTTCCAGCGTATGCCAACTAGTATAAATAAAGAAGGCTAGCACCTCATTATCTCACTCACTCATCAAGTGCACAAGTTTGGAGAGTTGCAGTTGGGAGAAGAAGGAAGAGAGAGAGGCACATTGCTCAGTGTTGGATATTCTCTAGTGTTTTGGTTTATTGCCTTGGCATTGTATTGGCTATCTATATTAAGGAAGTTTTACTGGGTTTTCTCCCCCATGAAGGTTTCCCAGGATAAATGCTGTGTATCTTGTGATTGTGTTTCTCTCAGTGATCCTACCTATGCTATGGTTATCTAGTAAATTGAAAAGAAACCTAATAATAGCTCAAAACTTAACATGGTTTCAGAGCTAAGCTGCAGAGAGCACCTTTCATTGGATAAGAAAAAACGTCATTGTTGTCATACAAGAAAATTAGGGCTTCTTGTTGGAGAGGAATTTTTGCCTAAAAACCATCTAGAAACGTGTGCCCTACCATAGTAAATATTTTGGCAGCTTGAGCACACCTTTTCAGTGGCCAGAGCCTCCGGAAATTCAAACCCTAGTTTTGACTGGTACCAGAAAACCAGAAGTACCAGAAAACCAGAAAAACCAGGAAACCAAAACCGGTACCGGAAGTTCCAGTCCATATTTCCGCAGGTCAAGTTTCAAGGGGAAAAACTTGAAATTTTTTAAATCTAACAGCTCCAGCAAACTCGCCTCAGCCCAGTGCATCTAGTCCCTGGAGCAGAATTTCAAAACTTGAAGTTTGAATTATTAGGTTTTCCTTATAAAACCCTAAGTTGCAATTGCAGTTGCAGTTTCAAAATCAGTTGCAGTATCAGTTGAAGTATCAAGTTGCAGTACCAGTTGCAGTCACCCTTGAAGTTTTTAAAGGATTGGTAATTATTATTGTTGCTACTAGATGGTGCCACTACTATCAGAGGTATGTACTCACATATGTTTAAACTGTTAAGCCTTAAAGGGTATTTGCAGGAGAAGGGATCTCTTGCCATAGATCTAGAAGGATCTCAGATCCAACACATTCAGAGGAATAATGCAACCCAGGTTTGATTATTCTGATATGCATCTATTTATTATGACATTATTTTGATCTAGGTTGCATGTTGAAGCTATGACCATCATACTAAACTTTTGTCAAAATTAAAGTCAAGGTATTAGATTGATTAAAGTTGAGATCATAAAGTTTATTCTCTAACCCAGCTTTCTGTCAAGATAGCATATTGTCTTAGTATAGAAGACAGGTTGAAAGCACTTGTCATCTTGAGTGAAGGAGACTTGGAAGAAAAGCAACACACTCATTCTTGAGGACAAGACTCCAAGTTACAGGTTTGATTAATTAAGTTGATAAGATTTAAAGTTGCACATGACAAGTTGATAACTACCCCTTTACAAGTAAACACTATAGTTTAGGTAGCAGTCTTTGAAAAGTATTATGCTTGGTAGCATGTGAGCATATTGAGATAAATGCTTAAAGTAATCATTTACCAGATACAACTAACATCTCCTCTAGGAGAAACTTCTTGTGTTGGTTCCAGGTTACCATGGATGAATGTTTGATCACAACACTAGAAGAGTGTTGATCTCATTTCGTATTGTATCTCTTACTTTTAATCTTTGTTTCAGGCAGGTCACAAGTGATAGCCCTAAAGGAGCTACTATGACGATTATTAGTGCTATTGTTTTATTACTATTATCAAAAGAGTATTATTCGTGTGTGTTGTTTTGTTGACCTTGTTTCAGTTCACAAGTGACAACCCTGAGGAAGCTATAGTGAAGGTTGCAAAAGGCAATAGATTAGATGAGACATGAAGCAGACTACCCAAATCATGTACATGACGGTATACATCCATGTACCAAAGAAGATGAAGAAGAAGCTATTTTTGAGATCCAGAGTATCTCATATGGAGAACATTAGAACAAGAACTCACAGAAGACAAGGTCAAAGGATAATGAAGCCACCTTGACGGGAAGCAAAACTTGTTTGAAGTCTGACTCAGCCTTTCATATTTAGACTTGGTATTCAACACCAAGTATACCCCATAAGAGATGATGAAGTCCTTGTAGACTCAGAAGAAATTGAGAGTAAGCCTGATCTCAGAAAGGATTAGATGAAGAGACAACTTCCAGGACTGGGAGACAGAAGCCATGAGAAGAATAGATCGTAGCTTCAAAAACTTCTAGGAGATACGAAATCTCCTGGGAAGATTCCCTTGTTTCAGTGACAAAGAAGGAAGTCAGTCAGAAAGACTGGGATATGGATTTTTCCATGAGACTAGAAGAGAAGTCAGTATTGACTTCCAAGATTGATCTAATAGATCAAGCATGTTGCAGATGTACAAAGCCTGACCAGAGGATTCTCCCAGCAAGAGGGAGAAGACTATGATGAGACACTTACTCCAGTGATTGAAGAAATAGTTCCAATATTCATGAAGACAGCCAAAACAACCATGATTCATATATAGTATGAGATGCAGGGGGAGCAATCCCCATATTTAAAATTGAGTGGCAGTTGGTGCAGTACATTAGTTGGTTCATGGAGACATGACTACAATGAAAGATAGAGTTACCTCCATGAAAGAAGAAGAGCTACCGTCAGTATCAGTTATTGAGCCACTCTCAGTTTCAGATGAAGTTACTGCCATGATGGAGTAGAGGAGTTACTCTCAGATTTCAACAGTCGGTGAGAATGAAGCAACCATTCTCAGCTTCAGAGCAGTTGCAGGTGCAGAGTTTCCAGAAGGAACAATTGCAGAAAGAGGAGAGGACATAATCTCAGGCAGTGAGACAAATAGTTCTTTGCAAAAGGCACATAGAGCTAGCACATGATTGTGCAGATTGAGTTGCAGTTGAGCAAGTGTACCAGGTTGGTACAAAGTGATGTGAAAATTTGATTTGAAGTTGAAGATAGAAAGACTCATGTATGCAAGATGAAGCAAGCTCCTAGAGCTTGGTATGGCAGAATTGACAGTTTCCTGACGAGTTTGGGCTTTACCAAGAGTAAAGTTAATTCTAACCTTTACTTCAAGGTTATGAGCCAGTTATATTATTGTTGTATGTGGATGACTTGTTCTTAACTAGAGAAGAAAAGCTCATCACAAAATTGTAAGAAGAAGCTCACTGCAGAATTTAAGATGAAAGACCTGTTGACCACCTATTTAACTAGGGGGTCAACTCCATGTGCCATGAAGATATGCATCATCAGATGCAAATATGTCGAAGACAGTTTGGTTCTACTGGGCAATTTATGCCTCCAGCACAAATTTTTGTAAACGGAATTTTCGCACCCTTGCGTGGGTTAATAATGTAATAGGTCTGCATGAATCATAGTTAGGATGACTTATTCTTAACTAGAGAAGAAAAGATCATCACAAAATTGTAAGAAGAAGCTCACTGCAAAATTTAAGATGAAAGACCTGTTGACCACCTATTCAACTAGGGGGTCAACTCCATGTGCCATGAAGATATGCATCATCAGATGCAAATATGTCGAAGACAGTTTGGTTCTACTGGGCAATTTATGCCTCCAGCACAAATTTTTGTAAACGGAATTTTCGCACCCCTGCGTGGGTTAATAATGTAATAGGTCTACATGGATCATAGTTAGGTCAGGTACCTTGGGATGTTTTCATTGGGAGAGTTCCTTTCACCAAGGGTTTTTTATCCTCTGGTTATCAACTGGGCTTTTCAGCCTGGTTGATTTCCCTTGAGTTTTTCCCTCACACCTGCAATAATTCCTCCAAAGTGGTGAACGACGTTCTAATGGTCTCATCCTCTGGTAGCTATTGTTTAGGAATGATGTAAATGACCATGCAAGACATCATAGAAAGTTTCGCAGAATTTCATGAGTCTAGATAGGTTTTTTTTAATTATTTAAATTTAATTAATTTTCCTAAGGTTGGGATTTTAATTATTTAATTAATTAATTGTTTTTGAGCAATTATTGTAAAAACTAGGCCTTTGGGTTTTTAATAGGGGTATTTGTGCTCAAAAGAAATGGAAAGGCACCCCCTACACCCTTGGACCAAGTTTCATCTCAGTCGGACAACTTGTACTAGGTGATTGTCCACCCGGAGTGTCAGTCAGTCAAAACAACAATTTTAATTGCTAAGTCAAAATGTATTTTTTGTAATTTTGAGTTAATGGGTTAAATGTTAAGATGGAAAAGGGCAAGAGGGATGATACCTAACCTACCCAACCACATCCTAACCTTTAAACACCCCCTTACACACTCACTCAACTAAACACCCACGCCCCTAGGGGGATTTGCGCCCCCCCTCACACATAAAACCTTTGAAACACATTTGAATTGATTTGTGGGCCCCTCCCATGAGTAGTGCACCCTTCCTAGCCTACCACCTCATCCTTACCTTGTCCCCACACTCCAATTCACATGCCACATCACCAATCCATGCCCAAACCCTAAGTGTTGCGCCCTCCTCCTTGAGATTCTCTCCCTTGCTTGGTATTTGACACTTGGATCTCATCCAAGAGGGGTGAGTTTGCCTCTCCAAGCATAAATAGAGCCTCTCCTCACTCATTTCTTCACCATTCTTTGAGCTAAGGTTATGCTACAGAAATTTCACCCCATTCTCTCTTGCTCTTGCCATCATACATCCATCCCATTTTCTCTTGAGAGCAATTGGAGCAACTTTTTGCTGCAAGGCTCTCCCATTTGGATTAATAAGAAGCTTTGGAGGATTTGAAGTAATCAAGAGTATTTTGATTTGTTTCTTTCATATGAGGTGACATTGTTCATTTTTGCATTGTGTATGGTTTTGAGTAGATTCTTAGGCAAAGTAGTTTGCTTGAGTGGATACATCAATAGTATTATTGTTGATCTATATATGTAGAGTAGTTGATATTGTGAAGTATTTCATTTTGTTAGCTTACTCTCACGTGTTATCTATTGCAATACCTCACATATTGCTTGAGTTTTGCAGGCTTGCCTCTAAGGTGTTGTTGGGATAGTCTCAAGAAGGAGTTTTCCATCAAGATCTTCTCACACTTCTCACTTCTTATGATCTGATATTTTTCTGTTCATATCTATCATATTGTTGTAGCTAACCATCTTAGATAGGTCAATAATTTCAAATTTTAGTTGGAGATTTTTTGTGTGAAAAAATTATGCGTAAAAACCAGAAATTTTTCTTAACTTTGTTGTGTTGTGCAGCATTTCCAGCAAGCATTTGCTTGCTGGTTTTTGCAGGTTCTTACCAGAAACAAGGGGATATGCTGCCCAAATCCACTCACACATCACTCCCAAAGAGCTTCCATTAGTTGGGTAACGACTTTCTCTTTTATCTCATTCATTTCTAGCATTGTAGCAAGCCCCCGGGAAGTTCCCTTGAGGCTTGCATTCTATTGTATAGTTTCAGCCTTTGTATTTCTTTATTGCAAGTTATTTCATTGCCTACACCTTGGGAGAGTGATTGGCTCGGCCAACCCCCCAAAATCGTTGGGCTAGAAGATAGAAATTTTTGAGCATTTTTATTTCTTGCCCCACTTGTCATTAAGACAAGGTTGTGTGGCTAAGATTGCTTAATAATAATTGTTGTCAATTTCCTTTACAACCCTCTTTGGCACAATATTGGTAGGTTTGACCTCCACCTTGTGCCATTGTAAGTGGTTTGCTATTTGTTTTCAAGATCTTGCTTACATAATTGCCTACACCTTGGGAGAGTAACCCCCAAAATCGTATGGCTAGGATGTTAGTGATGTGTTGATGTTTATATGGTTTAAATGGACTAAAATGCTCTAGGATAATCATCACATATTATATCATCTTAGTCTAAGCCCTTAAGACACTTCTATTTTCATGCTTTAGTTTTATTTTCTACAAATATTTCACTCTTTAGTATGATATCTTAATGGACTAGAATACATGGTCAAATAATATGTCTTGAAGCAATCTGTTATTTCTTGGGCGCACATAACTCTCAAGCTTTCCTTTGGTTTTGATATGTAAATGGTGTAGGAGTTAGCTTTCAAATTTCAGCAAGTATCTTTTCTTAAGCATGCTTTCTTCATGGAATAGCTTATGTGTTTGAATGGTTAAAATCTCAAGTGTTGTTCCATTTGGCAAGCTGTTCTTGCCCCTTTCATAACATTTTCTTACATATCTTGCACATGCTATGGGCTATCAAATGGTGATGTAAATGGTCTCCATTTCCATCTTTCAATTCATGCTTTGGATGTGGTGTTACATGCTTTAATTTCATAATCTGCAACACACTTCACAACAATCATTTACAGTTTCGGTTTTGGGCATAATTCATCATTTTTGGGCACATAAAACTTATTTAAAACACTCACAACACATCCTAAGACTTACCCATAAGTCATAATAATATTTTAGACCAACTAGGACACCTAATTCCACCATCTTCACCATCTAAAACGGGTTTGAGAAAAACACATCCTAAGACTTACCCGTAAGTCATAATAATATTTTAGACCAACTAGGACACCTAATTCCACCATCTTCACCATCTAAAACAAGTTTGTCCTCAGATTGACTGAATTTGTGGTTGGCTAGGAGGGCTGATTTTTCCCTCACAAATTTCTGAATTTAGTAAATTTACAGAACAGAAAATTATGTCTCATGTGCAAAGGATGATTTCTCTCTATCTTTGTGTTTCTGCTACTATAACTTTCTGTCATAATTTCAGTGTAAAATTATTTAGTGATAACAGCCCTAGGGTTTACTGTTTGAGTCACTTGGAAGTAATTTTCAGATCTGACATTAATTGCATAAAAATTGACACGAAGAGGATCGCTTCTTTAGGTCTCGCTGAGTGCCCCTAATGTCAATATTCTAAGACCAATTTTCTTCTCTAGTCTATCATCATCTCTATTAATAGGCTTCCCCCATTCAAGTACTCCTTAGACACCCCTCCTCACATTCTTCCCCCAAGGGTTGTGATCAATAAAATGATCAGAGATTATATTTACCAACAACATATCTAGATTACTTGGACCTCTCCTTTACAACCTCTTCACCCCAAAATGACATTCTATGTGAGCATTTCCTATAGATTGTTGATGGCACAATCATTGGTCCAAACTATTTACAACTTCATTGGTCGCACAACCTAAGGATCCCCCTTGGCCAGTTCTGGGTTTGCTCCCACCAATTGCAATCTGAGACAGACCACCACATTCCTCGCAGTGAGAGGGTTTGTCATCTCTACTCTCTCCAAGAGATGGAGAATGGGGAACACTTCATTTTTCGGCACCCAATCTATTACGAGATCTAGGGAATATATCATGTTTGTATAAAGACTCTAGAGGTTCCCTATCTGCCTTCTTCCACTATCCAAATTAGAGATGCTTATCCCTCTTCCTACGAGACACTACTACCTTCAAACATAGAGATTTTCAAGAGACCTTGGGGCTAACCCTAGGGCTACCAGGCTAATCACCTCCTCCTTTTAGCCCATCCAGGACGTTGGGGTACTAAGCACCCTTTAGATGTAGTCATTGCACACATAGACAAAGACAAGTCAATGAGTTAGTGTCATTCCAAGCATACCACTACCAGATCACCCCAATATCCTCACCTTAATTCCAGACGTTGTCGATCTACTTCTATACAACATCGAGGACCATTCAGTTCCCTTTCCCTACATCCTAGGACAAGGAGACAAGCAGGCATTACCAGCTTCCTTTCTACTTATGGAGGTTTGTCAGCATTGGATGTAAGGAGAGTTTCTAGGCAAGGCACCCTGCCTCCTCTCAAGATTGTCCATCCTAGCTCTCAACCCTAAGCATTCTCCTATGGTTATTATCAATTCTTGTATTGATCCTGTCAAAGTGTTGGATGATGATGCAATCAATCGCTCTACTTCCATTTCAAGCATTGATACACATATGTGACAGCGTCAATCTCTAGTCTTGGTTTCCAACTTTGGTCTTCAACTTACCTTGAAGACAATTTGTACAGGTACTTAGGTCTTGCAGTTTAATCTTACCCATTTTTGGGTTTACCCCTTCTCGCTATGTTTATAATGTTTACTTTGTTCACATTATTTTAGCATCTAGTAGCTACTTTTTCAATCCCTAGGGTTTTTCTACCCTAGTTCTTTTCTAGTCCATTGGATGTAATTTTGAGTCGCATTGACCTACTTTCATCATTCATGGACATTATAAGTGGTTTCTTTCTTTCTTGATGATTCTATTGTAACATTATTGGCTCAATAGAATCACAGGTTGTTGGAGGCTCAATCTTTTGTTCTTGCATGGTGAATGTTTCATGTCCATAATTTATTAATCATCTATTGAAGTTCTTTATCAAATGCACAGCCTTCTCTTGAATGTATTCTTTTTAATTAAATCTGTGAATTCTGAAAAACACTTCGGCATTGAGAGTCATTTCAAAATAATCAGCTTCTTGTTTTTGTACGAATCATCAGGAAAAGGACTGCAAAAGAGATTTAAGTAAATCCCAAGAGACCCAATCTCCTAGTTGTAGCTCTATTACCTCTAGGAGGCCCTTTTCAAGGTCTACCTCCACACATACTCTTACACATGAATATATTCCACCTTTTGATCCCGAGTAATCAATAAATTTCCCAATAAGTAGTATATTTCCAATTGACTCCAATGTGGCTTTATCCCAAAAAATTTAATAGGAGAAAGGGAGACTTGCCCAACTGGAATTGTCAATCGTATGTGTCTTCCAAATCAAAATCAGGGGACCAGTGATTCAAGAACAATCCGCTGATTCCCATGAACAATGCCCCCCCACAGAAGATTTTGTGCATATCTTCTTCAACTCAAAAGATATGTGTAGAAGCCTTTGCCACAATAAAACAGCTTAACAAAGCCCTATAGATGCAACTTCCATGACTTTTGGACCCACCTATCAAAGTTTTTTATGGAGGGCCAAGAACCTGTAAATTTCCAAATGAGATAACTCAGAGAATAGACTAAGAATAGTACCACCTTGTCTAGTGGTTCACCTGAGGGCACCTTGAGACTTGGGGCTCCTTCATTTGTTTTTACAAATTGTTGGGGTTCTTTCAGGCAAGCAGATTTAACTCGTTTTGCTGCTGAGGTTGCTAGACTTTTGAAAGCAACAATAGCTTCAGGATCATTAACAGGCACAGCAGAATTGGAGTGAGTAGGACAGAAAGGATGGCAAGAAGAAGGGAGCCAGAGCTCTCCCCCGGGACAGGACATGGGGAAGGAAAGCCAAGCAAGAACAAGAGAAGAGAGAAAACTAGCAGAGAGGATTCACATAACCTCTCAAAAAAATTGTCTAGTACTTGAATATTATTATACTATTGGTTTAATAACATAGTTTGTTTCATTTAATTTTAGTTGTATCCATTATAAGTATTCTAAGCCAACCAACAAAAAAGAGGGTTGGCTGACAATTTTGACATGCCGAACTTTGCCTGTCTGTTTCAATTACCAGTATATGTCTGACCATGATAATGGAAAATTAATAACTTAATACCAAAAACAGATAATTCAACGGAAATGCATGCTTGAAATAAATCTAGTCAACAAAACCTGATAAGATATAACTTCTTTCCATAGAGGAGAAAGTAGACTTTATGACATGGTTAGCATTTTGCACTAAGAAATTAATGAAAATGAGGAAAGTCGTTATGAAGTCATAAAATATACAAAATAGGTCACTATACGTGCACCAGACTGTCCATGGGTGGAGGAAAAGGTTGACTGACCAAGGAAGCTTCACTTATCACATTAATATGTTTTCTCTCTTTATCAAGAAATTAAATGAGTAGAAAGAGTTTTTTGATGGTAAAGATTAGTGACCTGAGGAGTCTTGCATATTGCTCCATTTACTGCAACGCGACCTTCAAAAATAACTTCTTCACTCCCACGCCTTGAAGCCACTGAATCGATCCAGAAGTTGAATAACATTATGAGAGACCAATCATATTAAAATTAAAAGCAGAAGACGAAAATAGAAGGCAATTATTTTAATCCAGTGCATGATATAGCTCTCAAGAAGTAGATCAAGAAGATGGAGATGGAGGAAATTTTTCCATGATCTGGCATAGGATTGTGGGTATGCAGTCATGACAGTGTCTGGTAAGCCATGGGGTTTTAACTTGTCACGATACTCTAAAGCAGCAATGGAGTGGCTCTTTTTTGTGTTTTGACTGCTCTAGACTTTTATGGAGTGAGTAAGACACAGAAAATGGTATGCTTGTGCCTGCCCAAGAACAGCCCCTCAGATAAAATTATAAATGCTAGAAATTGACACCGTGTTGGCCTGTATGGTGTGCATGTACTAACCAAGACTGGGTGTAGTGGTTTCAATCAGGATGAAATGTTTCATTCTTAGTAATATAATTAGCTTTGTAAAGTTAAGCAATTGCATTAACTGAAACTTCAAATCCAGAAGGGAAGATTTTGATTCAAAACCATTATATGAAGTGGGGGGAGAATGTAAACCCAACTGGAGGATTGTCAGTAAGCAAAAAAATTAATCAAAAATGAGCTGTGGTCTAGTGGTGAGATCAATAAGTACTCCAGGAATGGCACGCCTTCAAATACTGCAGGTGCACTTCCTGAAAATACCCTTGAAATGTATAGAAGTAACAGAAACATGTTTGACAGGCAGGGCTGGAAATGGTAGCCAGTTGAGATTGATTGAATAAATATCCTTTTCCATATAGAAAAGACAATATAGACGAAAGGATCATCATAAATTTTTTAAACAAGGGAACTGCAAATAAGATACATGCATTTTGGATCCCTTGGAGACACTAGATTTCCCAGATCTCCGTCATTAGAAAATAGATTAATGGCCAGTTCCTGCAGAATACTTTGTTTTTGTCTACTTTTCCAAAGCATACTATTACTGGTAGTAACTTTTACATAACAGTGCCTAAAAATTGGTTCAATGCCACCAGCCTTGTAAGAATGGAAAGGGCATAAAACAACTTCGGGAACTCTATACTTTAGGGCCTCGGCATTTAATATAATGGGCTTTCTCAAGTGTGCCTTGCCAGGTCAACCAAAGTGGGTAGCTAATATATCCTCCACCAAGGTCCAAGTCCTGCCAATGACATGCTAGTGCATGTGCTCGTGCTTGTGGAAGGGGGCTAGTGCACGCAACAGTGATTTGGGTCAGGTGCAAGTCCGCAACTTTGGCGGAATAGATACCCCCCACTCGTGACTACATGGCCAAAGAGCAACCAAATTGAATTGTGCTAATGGATCCCCCATAATGTTAAAGCCAATGATATGGGAATAATCCACCCAGGAGATCAATTGAGTTCATTTTCGGAGCTGCCCCTAGAGCCCACTCCCAAAAAAACTTGGTTTTGGGAGTGGCCCTAGGAGATAGCCCCTGGCCTTTAAAAATTACTCCCTGGAATTTTTGGGAACTTCATTAGAGAACTCGTTTCATCATCACTCCCAGAAACTCTCGTACTACTTCCTACCTCACTCCCGCATTGCTCCCAAATCACTCCTTGAATTCTCTTTTACACCCCCAAGCGCTCCCACGGAAAACAAAAAACATAAGGTAATTTTTATTTTTATTTTAAGGCATTGTGAGGCCCATGGGAAGGTCCTATTACCCCCTGACATGTAGGGGTAACTAGAGGATATTTTTTCACTTGTGATTCGTATCACGGTCATCAGATGAGCCAAACGTGTAGGGGCTCCCGTCGTGGCTCGAACTGTAGGTTAACGAATACCTAGTTCGAGAAGACCCACGATGTCGTGAGGGTCGACTGCGACAGTCGCTCACGATGATTCTAAGGGGCGCGCAATAAGGCAGGGGCCTTATTCCTTAGAGGCACTTAGTCTCCCACAAGATCACCTGGCGGAGTATTGACTCCAGGGGTTTTTGATGTCTACCAAGTCAGTCAAGAGGCGAGTGGCACCCTTCGAGCACGTAGTGCATCCTAAAGGGCACGTCGCGCAAGAAAAAATAGAAAGAGGCGAGTGGCACCCTTGGAGCACGTAGTGCATCCTGAAGGGCACGTCGCGCAAGGGAAACAGAATGGGGCGAGTGGCACCTTTGGAAGCACCTAGTGCGTCCTGAAGGGCACGTCGTGTTGCTAATTAATAAATGAATGAACCTAGATGGCCTTAGAACAAATAATGTGATGAGAAAAATTTAAAGCATTTTCCCTAATAAAATGTCGCCCAGCCCAGGAAAATAACGTCTAGGTCTAAGTGAAATTTGTGATATATATATATTTACAACAACAAAAAAATAATAATAATAATAATTAAATAATAATGATAACCATCATTCATCATGTGACAAGAAAGGGGTAAGCAATTAAATTGATTTATAAAAATCTTTTGGGATAAAATTTAAAAAAGGGGGGAATAATTGTTTTGTTATATTATACTAATTAAAAATTTATTAATTAAAAAGGAAAAGGGGTAAGTTTCTGCACATGCCATTTTGAGTTTTAAATAAAAAGGGAAAGAGGGAAATTTAAAAGATTTAGGAAACTAGGAAAAAGTGGGAAACATAAAAAGAAAGGGGAAACAAGGAAAAAGCAGAAAGACTAACTTAATAAGGTATCTAGCATTTAAGAACTTTCTAAAATCAAACTTAACTAATAAATTAGTAAGGAGGTAAGTCATTAATTTGTGTAAGGGAATTTGGGGACACCTACGAGCGATTCTAGGAATGCTTTTAGGTGGGTGAGGGAAATAGGAGTAATTAATTAATTAATGAAATTAATTTATGGTGCAATGAAGGGGATGGGTGACACATGTACGGGGAGGTTTATTATGAATTAAATTATTGAACAATAAATTAAATGGGATTTTGGGAAGGTAAAGGACTTAGAAAATCTATATAAAGGAGAGAGGAGGAGGAGGATGGACATCTTGTGTGATGCGTAACGTTACGCTGCAGAATTTTAGACTTGACTGACTTAGCTTGTGGGAGTTGGGATACCTAGCTCAGTGAGGAGTGGTAGCTCGGCCTTGCAAGGCGAGCTGGGAGCTAGTTGATTCTCTGGATAATGTGCGTGGCCCCTTTGCGGCTCGTGGGGCTAAGGGGGAAGAAGAGTACCCCTAGCGTTGGCTGAGAGGTACCGGTGAAGTCTCATCGGTTGGCAAGCGGGAGTTGCACGGAGCGTGCGGGACAACTACTCAGAGCGAGCAACTTGGGCTACAGTACACTTCCTTTATTTATACATGGTAGATTATTAGTATACTTTACGCCTTTAGTTCTGTATATTTAATTAGGTAAAGAAAATGATTGACCTAGCATTTTAATTGATAACTGAAACTCCCCCATAGCCTTAAGCTCATTGTTGATTGATTCCCTTGGCTTTCGATCCCTGCATGTCTTAACCGTCGTATGGTTTTATTGATTTGTGATGATCTACGGTTTATATTTTTGCCTTCGTCCCTAGTTCATCAGTCCACGCCTGAGCAGTCGGACAGAAGCCGGATCTACAGTCGTCACTTTGGTGTTAATAGACCTATGGATCCAAACGCCCTGCTTTTCTGTGCGTGGATGATGAGCGAAGGATGTTCCTGCTAGTCGTCTACCCCTTCTGATTGTTCTTGGTTGATTGATGGTCTTGCGCTTTCTTGTGATGGATTTCTCTGCATTAAACCACTTATCTCTGCGTTTTTGGTTCTGGATATTCTTGGCATCCTACCCAGAAATTCACTCAGCGAATCCCCCTTAAATTTTATTGTTGACCGCGATTTTATTACTGGGCGTTTTTGGGCATGCCAACGATTTACATTATCATTTGACTGCGATCTCATTCTTCTTTTTTCTTACTGCGATTCCCTTTACTTGACTGCAATTTACATTGGGGACTGTGATTTACTTGTCATCTGCAATCTGCATAGTGACTGCGATTTACCTTCATTGTCAGTGATTTTTATACATCAGCGTTTTTCTTTTAAGCTTTCCGCACAGGATTTAGTTGGCCATTTCACCCAACAGCGTTATCAAGTTGTTCTCTGCGAGTTTGATGTCTGTTGGTAGCAATTTTATGCTTACCCTGTGGAATTAACCTGTGTTGGGTTTTTGGGGCGTTGGATGTAAGATGAGCGACTGCGTCTGATGTTTTACCTGCGTTTTTAATGAAGGTTAACTCTCACCTGCGTTTTAAATTTAATTGACAGTACTGCGTTTCCAATTAGAGGGATGCGCATGTGTTTCTTTCCCTTTTTAATTGTGTTCCTTTCAAATGTATTCCAGCAGTTTCCTTGGCTTCCACGGTGGAATTGTTATGACCGCGAGTTTTATAGAGTGTATAGGATGCGCAGTGCTTCCACTATGATAACACAATAATATTATATAAAATTGATAGCCATATACTCAAAAAGCACGTGTCACAGCCACGTTTCTGGTATCACTGTATTTTTATAAATTTTTGACAGTGATTTTGGGTGTGAGTGCGTTTAGTTCATTTTGGCTTGGTCGCTGTGATTAAAATTTACTTAATTTCACCTGTCAGAAAGTATGGAGTAGGTGTTTCATAGAACCAATATGTTGTCTGTATTTTTCCACAAAACAAACATCAACTCTGATTTGTCGTTACCTACCTCTGACTGCGTTTTATGGCTATGACGGCGTATTAAAGGTGGGTCAGCGGTTTTGTATCCTCCCGGTAGCATTCTTATTTACACAGAGATGCATTGTGATTTCCATACATGAAGTTGAAGGACAGCGTGATTTTTCTGATGTAACAAGAGCAGCGATTCCACCTGTAAATTGCAATTCGTTACCCTTGTTTGCCTGCGTTTTTTTTGCCAAAAAAATAACTGCCATCTGTTACCTTTGCTACATGGCGAATTTTTACCATTATGACACTGCGAATTTGCCCTCTGAAGACTGCGTTTTGCCTTTAAAAAAAAACTACATGTTACCTTTGCTACATGGCGAATTTTTACCATTATGAGACTGTGATTTCACCTTTATGAAGATTCTGATTCTGCCTTTAAAAACTGCTATTTGTTACCCATGCGTTTTACTTTACCTGACAGCGTTTTTAATTGGCTTTATTATTTCTGGACAACGTTCCTCCTTTTCTTAATTAGCAATGATAATTAATGTGGTAGGATATAGTTAATATTAACATCAAGTGTGCATCGATTAGCCTGATATGACATTTATTATTAAAACAACAAGATAGCATTAAAATTTCGAATTGATGATTTATTTTTTTAAACCACAAAACCGCATGAAATTAGCCCGCTTAAATGGCATAGTCATTTCTCAGTAGTTCTTTTTAGTGTTAATAGACAGCTTGTTAATTTAGTACAGTTAATAGCTAGAAGGCATGTTGTAAATTAATTTGTTAATAAGTGTTATACTTATAGCAACCTGTTATCGCACAGTTTGTAGCAAGGATAAAAGGCTAAAGGTTGAAGAGTCAAACTGGCATAACAGGAACCAATCCCACCCAATGTCACCACAATGGGATGGTTCTTTTTGTTTAGGGTGGTAAGGTCCAAGGGAGATGTCCCCAGTGACCTGGGGTTCTGAGAAGGCAAAAGATTATAAGACAAGGATAATTTCCCCCCCCTCACAAGTCACCACCGAACAGATAGTCCGGCTAAACAGCCAATAATAATGTAAAACCCCAAAGAGATACACCTGCCTGAGACAAAACAACAATAAACTGATATATACAAACTATATCTCAATGGGGTTAGTACTTCATATAATAGACGACTATTTGAATAACATATAAGCAATTGGCAATAAATGTTGACGAAGTCAATGTTTATCAATAGCAATGAAAATTATAACACTTCACCAATGAATATGGCATTCAATGTAACCAATCAATACTTCATTCAATAAATGCCTTAACCATTATTCAATTGCTCATAAAGAAAACGTCTAGCTGCATTAATGATATAATAGCAAAGGATGACGGCAGCACTTAGGGTTAATAGGGTTAGCTCTTAGACTAGGATTAGTAGTTAGGGTTTCAATTCAAAGGGTTTGAGAGTGTTGTAATCAAGTTTCACTTCAAGGCTGGTACTGCTTGGCAGGACAAAGCTGGCTGAGAAGAAGAAGATGGGTCCTCCAGGACCATGCTCAGGTCGCTCCTGCTCTCGGTACTCCATGTCTAGGACCATGTGGGCCTCGAGACATGATCTCCTAGTTATCTCTAGATATCCTGGAGGACCCATCTTCTTCTTCTCAGCCAGCTTTGTCCTGCCAAGCAGTACCAGCCTCCATCACTACCGGCCTGGGCTTGTATCGAAGAGGGCTCTTGCTCCATGAGGTAATTGGTCCGAGGTATCATGGTATGTGTCACATTTGATCATTATAACCTTCTTATGTATGCATTAGATCTTTTTCATTTCAGATAACTGCTTGGACTTTACACTAATCTACTTGACCATTATTGGGGTGATTGATTAGATAGCTTAGTAAGTTGGTATTCATGGGTTTTGGGCAGCCACCAAAGGGGGTTTGAAGAATCATCGTCCGTTCCCTTCATACTATCACTTTTCCATCTTATATCCCGCTCATCCATCCCATTCCCCTAGTCTGGCCATTAGGAGGACCATCCGGGGTACATCTTGTCTTGTGGGAAG
>JASDQU010010679.1:28630-46066 GCA_032191745.1 Picea mariana
ATGAAGTATATATCCATGGTAGTAACCATGAAAGACAGTACATGTTCAGTTCAATCTCAGAAGAAGTCTTCTTCGAAGAGAAGCCTTAAAGTATCCCTGGTTGTCCATCCAGATCCGTGATCCTATGATAAAAGAAAGAAGTGGAATCTTTAGGGCATGGAATCTATAAGAAACTCCATGGACCCAAAAATCTAAAGAAAAACATGAGGAAGAACATGAAGATTCCAAGAAAGAAAGAGAAGCCAGAACAACCAGTCATTGTATCGAGAATCACAAGATTGTCAGTCTGATATGAACTCAATAAAAGCAATCAAGCAAAGGAACTGAAAGTTGTGATGAAGAACAGTGTATGAAAGACTTATGAATGAAAGCATTGCGAGATCTAGAACTAGAGGTTCTCCCAGATGAAGGGAGAAGACCATGATGATTACTTGTTTCAGTAAACCAGACATATCTCTACATGAGTCATTATATCATCCGTAACATCCATGAGTTGGAGTTCTACATCAGATGAATGCAAAGAATGTTCTCCAGAGAAATTGAATAAAGAACGTATGAAGAGCAACCTCGAGACTTTGAGGCATACCAGAAAGAGACCCTTGAATGCAGATAGAAGAAGACAACTTGGTGGAGAACCTCCAGTGCACAGCAGAAGCATGGTGAAGATTTTCTATAAAAGAGATATCATATCAAGATGATTACTCAGTAGATCAGATCTCATGATAACAGAAGAAGTGCCACATGGATATGTTCCAGTTTTCCAACTATGATATACTCTATTGATCAGAGCTACATGAAGCCTTCAAAGAAAAACCAGTGCTCCAGAACGAAGTACATTTGAAATCAAGAATTACATTATCCGTGATGAAGTCCAGAAAGGAGAAAGTGGTTCTCCAATACATATCTCCACAGATGAGCAGATAAGCAGACATTTTGGTAAAGATTATATCCAAGATGAGAGAGTTTGCGTACTCAAGCTGGAGCTCGTGGAAACGACTTCCTTATTGAAAAAGGAAGATATGACTCCCAGGTTGGGAGGGAGCACTGATATGTATTGATTTATGGACAGTCATTTTTCAGTTCGAAAAATGGTCCAGAATGAGCAGTTTCCTTTCCAGTTTGGAAAGTGGATTGAGATTTCTGACGAACAACGATTTCCCATTGTGGTTAACATGGGAAATGGTCCAGATTGTTGATGTATCATAGACAGCGACTTCCCATTGTAGTTAACATGGGGAGTGGTCTAGGGCAGTCTCTCTTCTTGAGGATTACTCAAGAAGACTGGCCCGCCTCGCCGGACAGCGATTTCTCATTGTGGTTAACATGAGGAATGGTCCGTTTTGGAGGTTGATACAGGACAGTCTTTTCCTCTTGTGGTTAACAGAGGAAATGGTCCGGACAGTCATTCCTTAGGGTTTATACATTCTCTCCAGGGTGCACTTTGATTAGTGTAGGAGGAATGGCCTAGGGTGGGGAATGGTCTAGGCTCAGCAATCAGGGACAGGCATTCCTTAGGGTTTATACATTCTCTCCAAGGTGCACTTTGATTAGTGTAGAAAGAATGGCCCAGGGTGGGGAATGGTCCAGGCTCAGAAATCAGGACAGTTATTCTTCCTTGCTTGAGAAGAATAGTCCAGACAGCTCATCATTGATGTTTTACCTTTTGAGGGCAGATATTCTTTCAGATCTCACAGATGTGAGTGAAAGATTGGCCCAGATGATTCAGTTTATATCATAACATTGTTTCTGTGCAGGTTGATATCAGATGATTGCTATGAAGACTGTATGACAGTAGGTGTATACTACTGTGGTGGATATGTTCCACTGTTCGTGACTATACGTTATTGATCAAGTACTTGTGTGCTACTTGGTGTGGTAGTGTACCACTGGATTGTAGTTATGTACTACTATGGATAGACACAGTTGTGTTCTATTTTGTTCTGATTGCCCTAAAGACTATCAGCAGTTTATTGGAAATAATTATCAACCAGATGAATGATGAACAGAGATTTTCCAAACAGAAAATGGTTCAGAACATTTACTCTTCTAGATTAGAAGAATGGCTCTTGTATCACTCTGTGGAGTGAGCATCATGTCTGATTACTCAGATAGAAGATGGTTTCGAGAGATGATGCAGCTGATGATGATGATGGTGCTCATGATCTAGTCTATATAACTATGTTGATGCTACCGGGTGAATGGTATGTTTTGTGCTCAAGACCATTACATGTAATACCTCCCTAGCTAGGAGGGAGTGTTGATATTATGGTAGTTGCGGCAGGTATTTACCTCCATGTGTAAACCTGACGAGGATAGAATACTCCGAGAAGCAAGAAGAAACC
The DNA here is from genome assembly GCA_032191745.1 of Picea mariana. NCBI lineage: Eukaryota > Viridiplantae > Streptophyta > Pinopsida > Pinales > Pinaceae > Picea > Picea mariana. The sequence continues at coordinate 30,973 of JASDQU010010679.1, forward strand.
CTAATGAGTTGGCTAATAACCCTAGAAGACTTGTCGGCTCAAGAAGATAATTTATATTAGGTTATTAGCCTCCAAGAGAAGAAGTCGGCCAGAAATAATAATATATACTGAACAGACAGATACCCAGAATGAGAAGTCGGCCCAGGCAGTTAGCCAGAATTAGTATAAATACAGGAGGCCAGTTCTCATTCTGGCAGGCAATCTCAGAATTGCAGAGCAGCACTTGTGTGCACTGCAGTTGCCCAGTTTCTGCACAGGTTTGGAGGAGAGTTGTCGTTGCAGCTGCTGCAGCTAGCAGTTACGCTTGGACTATCTCTTGGCTAGGGTTTGGAACATCCGATCAGCTCTTGTTGATGCGCTATCCTTGGGGAAAGGTGCGCTACCCTTTGTTTGGCTATCTAGCCTAGAGTTTGCTTCCGGAGTGATTCTCTGTCAAGGTTAAGGTGGCTTCAGCCTATGGTTGGGTGACAATAGAGATATTGTCAATGGTAAAACGAGCACATCCATTATATTTTAACAGGAAGAGGGGTGGAACCACAAATTTTTTTGGGTAAAAAATATTGTCATAAAGGCAAACCTCACATTGGTTCATATACTCATGTGAGGAGGCATCTTTGTGGGATAATGCCAAGCGACACGCCCAATGCTAGTGGAATCAAAGTTTTCTCACTAATATCAAATGAAGAGAGAGAGAAATACATCAAGGAAGAGGAAGCAACAAAAGAAAGAGTGGAAAAAGACAAAAGTTTCAATCTGATGCCACATAAAAAATGTTTGTCCATTCCAAATTTACCACATCTAGTTCCCCTAATGCTACTAGGGTTGGGACTCGCATGCGTAGGGTGGAAGTAGAACAATAGAAGATCTCCTTGATGTTGGTGGTGGGGAGGAGGTGGATGCAAAAGTGGTAAGGTTTCTCTATGCATGTGGTATACCATTCAATGTTCTTCACTCCCCCTATTGGCATGCTATGGTCAAGGCCATCCATAATGCTCCTAAAGAATACAAGATCCCCAGATATGAGAAAGCTAGAACTATATTGCTAGACAGGGGAAAATCCAAAGTCCCAAGAGCTCTAGGACAATTTACAAATGAGTGGCCAAGGGTTTCCATTATATCTAACAATTGGACAATTGTTAAAAACCAACATTTGATAAATGTTCTTGGTGTGTTGGTTGGTGGTACAGTGTTCATTTGTTGCAACTTCTCAAAACATAGCAAACCTCCTACTGAAAACCATTAATCATATTGGGTTGTCCAATGTGATTCAAATAATTACAAATAATGCGACAAATTGTAAGGGAGTAGGAAAAATCATCGAGCAAGTACATCCTCACATTTTGTGGTCTAGTTGTTTGGTGCGCACATTCATTCTTTTGATGCATTATATTGTTAAGCATAAAAAATGTGATGGATCAATACCTTGTGCAAGAAAGGGATCAAATTCGTCATAGGGCATATTGTTGTCCACTACATTTACTAGGTTTAATCTAACTTGCAACTACTTAAGCTCACAAGAACTGTATTTGGTAGTTATCACCTCACCTTTAGGCACTTGTTGAAGATAGGACGGGCATTGGCTAATCTGCTAGTGAATGATTTATGGGAGCAATTACGGATACATAATACATCAAATAGAGATAGTGTTGTTGCAATACAAGATATCGTTCTTGATCCTCATTTTTGGTCAAAGGTTAAGTATCCAATTTTTGCAATTCACCAAGCCAATTTATAGCATGATTCAATTCGCAGATTTCAATGATTAGGGAGATGCATGAGCAAATGGACATCATGCTAGGCCAGATTAAAGACATTGTCGAGCCTAGAGATGTGAACTTGTATGACTATATTCATATAGAGTTGGAAAAAGTTGGGCAAAGATAAATATTCCACTCCTTGTCTTAGCATATGTTCTTACACCAAAATACTATTCTACATCATGGTTGGAACTTGGAAGTACCAATGCCTAGTGGCAGGATGAAGAGAAAATTACGCACGGATCCAAAGGTTCAGAGTGGTTACATGCAAACATTAGACAAGCTTGTCCTTGATGAGGAGTGTGATACCATATGATGACAATTGAGCACCTACATATGTGCCTAAGGATTATTTGGTTATGCCTATCCAGTTAGAGATCAAGAGAAGTTGGCTTCTCTCCGGTGTGGAACTTATATGGTGGTTCTGCCCCATAGTTGTAACATTGGGCGAAATGGGGGCTTTCACTGGTTGTGAACACTTCTTCCAAGAAGATGTGTTGGAGCACCTATTAGTTTCATACACAATGGCAAGAGAAACAAGTTAAATGTAACCACACAAAGAGCATGGTTTATGTGCATTGCAGCTTGTAGTTGTAGTTGTTGTTCCGTTATTGTAAGGAGGCAAAGATGGATAAATTATATAGGAATTGGGACAAACATCCAGAGGAGGACAATTTGGAGGAGGAGCATTGGCTTTGGAGAACTTGGAGAATGCTCTTTTTGATGATGATTATTTTATTGAGATGCCACCCCCACCTAGTGGGCATTTTGGGCTGTGAATAAAACCAGTAGTATACAGAAATTTGAAATAAACAAACAAAAAAGTTACTTACCCCCAGCTTTGGCCAACACCTTGCTCAGGCGCTCAGGTTTTCTAAAAGCCTCGTTGTAAAATCTGCGAGCTGCTTTTGAATACTTAGGCGGCGGCGGCGCCTGCTGCTGCTTCGGCTTGGAGACTTTGGGGGAGGCGCGGGATGAAGATGAAGAGGGAGATGGAGATGAACGATCATCTAACAGCTCATTCGAGCGGGTGGTTTGAAGGCTCAAATTTCCCTCTGCGTCCTCTACAATCCACGGGATGACCGTGCCCTTGCCCTTACCCTTAACCTCATTATTACTTGTTTGAGTTTTGGTGCCACGTGCCTTCACTCCCGCGAACGAAATATTAAAAGAAGAAGATGATGCTCTTATTATTATCGACGACGATATGTTTGATGGCAGAGGGCGTGTGCTTGTGGGAGGTGAAAACAGCCTCACCCATTCTGCTCCTCCACCTAGTCTTCTTCCAAACAAGGACGACAATAACACCAGAGAAGAAGATGATGAAGCTGCCGTCATTGCCACTGCCATTTCCAGCTTCAAACGGCGCTTCTTGAACTGCCTTATTTACATCTCCATAATAAGAACAAGTGAAGGCCTTTGCAAAATAAATCACTCAATCCAATCCACTCGTGTTGTCAATAACATTCCACAATTTGTTGCACCAGCGGAAGTTCGAATGATGTCCTTCTTTATTTGAAGATAAATTAGTTGAGGTACTCCTGTAGTTGTGAACAGATAACTTTGATGCAGTAAGGCAGAAGAGATAACTTTCGATGAAATAAGCCAGAGCTTTATATGCTCTACTTTTGTTACGGGATAAATCCATCTCCACATCAGCGTAGATTCATTTTTCTCTTAGATTCACTTCTCTCTTTGTCATTAAATTCATTATTGTAATATATTTATTTTTTATCTCATACCAAAAAATGAGAGACTAAAGAAATTGAGATTCAAAATTGTAAAAGAAGAGTGATTTTCATTGACTTCATATTAGTTTGTCCTTTGACCACAAATATTTTCATATTATTTATTGTTGGAACCAGGGAAATGAAAACATCGATTTTTATATAAAAAAAAAATACCATATTTGTTATGATCTGATTGGACAAGGGATTGGAGGTCTTATTGTCGGCTTCGTTATTCTCAATGTTATATATGTTGGCATATCCAAAGTATTTGATCGTATATGGTCTTTTTGAATCATATATTTTGTTATGCATCCGTCGAAGGTGGATTAATGTTAGCATTAGTTCGAATGTTTGGTTTAGCATTTTATGCTAGGTAAATTTATGGCAATGTTTGATATGCTGGCATATCCAAGTTTGGTCTTCGAATACATTCTCTAGTGTTCGAACTATTGTTACAAAAAATATAATATTTTTTTTGGGATATGTGAGAGAGCTGCCACATTGCATTTTTTTCTGAAATGTTTACAGAGCATTTCTGACAAACTTAAATGTTTACCTAATAGCCTTGGAACCGTTCAATGATTGTTTAGCAGGCTTGTCACAATACATTTTCTTTCGTTTTTTAAATTTACATGCTTCAGCGGCATTGCTGGTTCACTAGTTCATGCTTGTTTTTTGCATCTCCCATGATTTCTTATTTGCATGTTGTTGTTGTTTTTGCTTGCCTGTTCATGTTGTTGCAGTTTGCATGTTTGGGGTTCTACAATCGCGATTGGAACTGCGTCATTCCTAGTGGAGTGGTTGTTGCTTGCTTCTTTCTTCGTTGCATGTTGTTTATTGTTGTTTGATTCGCCTTTGCGGGGTTGGGGTAGTACGCCTACAATTAGGCCTTTTGGTGCTTCTTAACTAGGTTGTTGTTTGTTGTTTATTCTTGTTTGCCTGGTTAACTGGTTCACGCTTGCTTTTTGCATCTCCGGTGATTTCTTATTTGCGTGTTGATGTTGTTCTTGCTTGCATGTTCATGTTGTTGTAGTTTGTACGTTTGGGGTTCTGCAATCGCGATTGGAATTGTGTCATTCCTAGTGGAGTGGTTGTTGCTTGCTTCCTTCTTCGTTGTATGTTGTTTATTGTTGTTTGATTCGACTTTGCAGGGTTCGAACCCTGCGCCTGCAGTTGGGCCTTTTGGTGCTTCTTAACTGGGTTTTTATTTGTTGTTTGTTCTTGTTTGCCTAGGATTTGCAATGTTGGGATGCTGCATCCACAGTTGGATCTCTTCTTACATTCTTTTGCAGTGGAATCTGCATATAATACTATTAAGATAAAACAACATACAAAAAAATTGCAGTCGATGTAAATTGCATCTCTTACGCGTTCAACCAGAGTTTGTCGGCCTCAAACTATATTTCATAGTTGTCGGCCTCAAACTATATTTCATAGTTGGCGATGTTTTTTCCATGGATTATGTGTTGTTATGGTTTCATAGTTATGAGAGTAGGTTTTGTTGTGTGAGCAATATAGTTGTTCTCTCCCTTTTATTTTCCTCTTCTAAATTGTGTTTTTGGCTCTATAGTTTCTCGTCTTCCTGTAGTCATTCCGACCGACCGTCATTCGGTTGCATACTTAAGCAGTTTTGTGGACGCGGCTTCGTGGATAGGTTCTATCGAACTATGACAGGTCGTGTTCAGTGTATACATCTTGCACCCAGAACTTTCGTGCTCTAGAATTCGACCCGACACTCCTCGAACTCGCAAAGATGCCTCTGCCTGCAATGAGTTTGTCTATTCTATCTAGCTTTCCATACTTAGTCAGGCTTTCAAAGTTTGTTGGGTTGGCGCCTTTCCAGGTTCAGAAAATTTAAAACCATCCCTGCTACCTTCTGTCGTTCCCAATAGACATTAATTATGCTTTCAAAAGTCACAACCGACCAAACAGGTTCAAAAAGATTGGCTTTAATAAGCGGAAAGCTCAAGGACATCTCCCATTAAAATGAATAGAGAGGCTAATATTATGGGATCTGGTAATTTCTTTTGCCTGCATTTTGAATTTGAAAAAAAAATAAAAATTGGCTCTTTTAGTTTTCTTAAAGGCTTCAGCATAGTCGACGAACGTGTCACCCACAGAGGCATATCTTAGATGTCAGATTTGAGAACCTGCTCAGATATGGGAATGTTAATACGTGTTATTAGTCACTATTCAATGTACATATTCGAAAAGATTGGCATTAATAAGCGAAAATATCGAGAACATCTGTCAGTAGATCGAATTAACACAAAATCTACGGAAGATCATCCAGCGTTGCTTTTAAATACTTATTTCCATTTCTCTCTATCATCAAAGAGTTGCGCTTTAGGGTGCCTTCGTTCTAATGTTCCTGGTCATGGACATGTAAGACAACTTAGAGATGCGATTGAGGCCCAAATGAAAGAAGAGAGACTGATTTTATGTGACGTGAGATTTGAGTAAAAAAAAAAACTCTATTATCCAATAGAAACTCAAAGAGGAGGAAAAAAGAAGAACATGTATATTCTGGTTGGTGTTCTCCCTGTATTCGATGCTTTGGTTGGTTGAAAAGGTTGCTTGGAGATTTGTTTGTTGAACTTCTTTATTTTCTTGCTGGGAGTTGTAATGGATTTTCAGGTCACGTGCAAAATAGTTCTTCGTTGAAGTATATAGTTTCTTCCAATAACACAGATTTGGCAAGTGTATTGAATTCTGCAGATCCTAGAAGAATTTGTCTTCCTCGGGGGCGGCGCACTTACCATGGCTTGCAAAATACAAAAGTTATTATCACTACAAAATTTTATATTTCAAAGTTTGTTGAACTACTTGTGGGTGTGGTAACCGAGTTGACATAAAGCCATGTTCTTTGTCAAAGTTTGTTCGGTTTCCTCTGGATGTAGTTACAGACTCCACATATTTGGCGTCACCTCCAAACATTCCAGACCTTTCTGTGGGCCGCCACATATGTCGCCGCTATGAGGAAAGATATATTATGATGTGATCTACAACGTTTGATACACTTGTCAGACCTGTTTTGATGCATTCTGCAGCATTTGATATACTTGCCAGACCTATGCTACCCGAAGAAGTGATGTACCTCATCATATTAACATTTTGCAGTTGGGTTGGACGTTTTTTCCAATTTACTGTAATAAGCAAAGAAGTTCAACATACAAATATCCAAGCAGCCTTTTCAACCAAACAGATGATCAAATACATGGAGAATAGCAGTCATAACATACTTGAATATTTTTTCCGTCCCATAGCTATTGTGACATAAAACGACTCCCTCCACTTTGAAATCGGCCTAAATCGCATTTCTAAGTTGTCTCGGATGTCAAGGGTCAGAAACATTGCAAGGAAAGCACCTTAAACCCCAAGTTTTCGATGGCAGAGGAAAATTAATACTTGACAAAGAATGGAATATTGAATAACCAGCCATTGCAAGCAGGCCATATCTGGAAGAGACAAGTTATTCAAAAAACTGGGATAGATGTAGTTGGCAGCAACAAAAAAGTACAAGACCCTAAATTGATATTCAACTCGTTTTTTTCGAATAAAGGGTTTGCACGTCAAGAAAACTGTGAACAAGCTTCATCAATGTACATATTTTTTATTGGTCGGCGGCAGGTGAAATCACAATCGTTGTGGCAAATAGTCTCAACTATATTTTGTAACCCATCTTATTTAAATATAGAATAATTCTGGTTTATTTTTTAATAGTATTTTCCAATCTCTGGTATTTGTTTTAATTTTATTTTGGAGGACCCGTCCTGCTTCCATTCTCCGGGTCCCGTAAATAGAATGAATTAATGAGTTACAAGAAGGCAACTCAAGTGTTGACACAATGTTCCTTTCCAGTATCTTGCATATATTGTAGCTTCTTCTATTTGATAATATCCGTGCATATATACTAATATCAGTACTATTGGAATAAATACAAAAACTTCTTCTTCAACAAAGCTTAGGCAATTATGTTTAGGTTTGCGGTATTAAACAACTATGTTCCATGTTCTGTCATATACATCTTGTAGACAAAGAGCTTCTGTGATCTGCAATTTATGCTTTAAATACTGATAACTCACCAGGCATTCGAAAAGCTTGGCATTAATAAAGGAATGGCTGAAGCTGTCTTAATTACTTAAATCACACCAAATTTTGATTACATTTAATTTAATTTAGATATTAATGTTTATGGAGAGTCGACGTTTGCTCATGTCATTGCAAGGAGTACAAGATGAATAGATGATAAGGAGTTTATCTTGTTGAAATCACGATGCAAATTCATGTTTCTTGTTGCGTTATATACATCTTGCAATCAAAATTTCCGTGGTTTCAATGAAATTTGCTAATTGGAGCATTCTGCAAATTGGGAGATCATTTGCATTTGAAACATAAACAATCCATTAATATATATTAGTGTGAATACTATTCAGATAAATATGAAAACTTTCTCCATTAATACATATTAGTATGAATACTATTGAAATAGATATCAAACCTTTCTCTTGGCCAATGCTTAGCCAGTTATCTGGCCATCAAGCCTCGGGTTCGCGGTACCCAACACCTATGTCTCATGTTCTGTCATATACATCTTGCAGCCAAAGAACTTCGATGATATGCAGTTTATGTTTTTACTAGTGAGAATCCAGCAGGGGTTCGAAAACATTGCCATTAATAAATGGAAAAAAAAAAAAGTTTTTCGACTGTCAGATACTTATCCCTTTTCCCCTTTTCTTTTTCCTGTCCATTATGGCTTTATGGTTTTATACTTAGTCGTCTTTCTATGATGGGTGGTTGCAGGGTTCGTGGGCTGACATATCTTCATCTCCATTTGTATCTTCACATGACGAATCCAACCGACCGTTGTTCCTTTCCATACCTAGTCAATTTTATGTCCGCAGTTGACGGGTTGGCGCATACGAACTGGCCTTTTCTTCTTCCCACCCGTTATCACTTTCTAGATATATACTTAGTCGCCTTTCTATGGTATCCGGTTCCAGAGTTGGCGTGTTGACATGTCTTCATCTCCATCTATATTCTCACATGACGAATCCGGCCAACCGTTGTTCCTTTCCATACTTAGCCAATTTTATGGCCGCCATTGCAGCGTCGGCGCTCACGAACTCGGTTGTTTATCGTTATGTTATATACATCTTGCACTCAAAACATCCGCGATCTACAATTCCACCGAGGGTTCCTCGCATACATTAACTTCATTCAAAGTATCTGTCGTTGCCTTCCATCCCCAACAAACTTCGCGTCCTTCTTGATATACATCAACTATGCTCTTACTAGTGACAACTGGACACAGTGGTACGAAAGATGCTTCCATGATCTGCAATTTATGCCTTAACCGGTGAGAACTCAGCAGGGGTTCGAAAGCATTTCCATTACTAAACAAACACTAGATGTTCTTCTGTGAGATACTTAGTCCTTTTTCCCTTATCTTGTTCCCATGTATTATTGCTTTCTAGTTATATACTTAGTCACCTTTCTATGATCACGGGTTCCAACATTGGCCTGGCGAATTGGACTGCCTGCTGTTCCTTTTCATACTTAGTGAATTTTATGCCCGCGGTTGCCGGGTTGGCGCTTTCAAACTGTGTTGCTTGTTGTTTTGTGATAAACATCTTCCACTCAAAATTTTCGTGATCTACAATTCCACTGCGGACTCCTTCGTCATTTTTCCCTTTTTTTCTTCCCGTGTATTATGGGACTATAAAGTATGGACATGATCTTTTATAGACCATGTACGGATTGCGCATTCCATACCTAGCCACTTTTTGGATCGCGGGTTCTCAGGTGGGCGGGCTCAAAATTGGGCCTCCATTGTTCTGTGCCCTACAAATAGCGCACCCAGAATTCCGCGATATACAAATTGACAAGCGGACTTGCAGGTTGGATGACTCAACATTGCACTTCTATTGTTCTGTGTCCTCCAAACAATGCTCGCAGTTCTACGATATAGAAATTGACACATGGACTCCAGGGTTAGCGGGGTGAAGATTGCCATTGTTTATGGATGGTAATCCGTATCAACTATCTAGCAGTATCTAAAAACATTATTTTCAATAATATATTAGCTCTTAGTAGTGACAACTGGACATAGGTACGAAACAGTTGGCATCACACCCTCCGCAATATACAAATTGACTACCGAATTCTGACATTGTCCGCTCTTCTATGTTACAGATTATGCATTCAAATGTTCAGAGCGATACAATTTGAACGTCGGGGCCTCACGTCTTCTGCAGAGACCTTGTCAACTTGTTTTGGATCCCCCTGTTGTCAGGTTCACGAAATGTCCAACTCTTGGATACTGTTTCGGGTTGGCACCAAGCTTCGTTCTACCATGGTTCACAAATGTTTCACAGTATCCCCAATAACTTCCTCTCATTCCTAATATAGATTGGTTGTGCTCTTACTAGTGACAATTGAACACAATGGCATGAAATAGTTGGCATCCGGCCCTTCGCAATATACAAATTAACTACCGGGTTCACATCTTCTACTCAAAATTTACGTGATCTACAATTCCACCGCAGACTCCTTAGTCCTTTTTCCCTTTTCTTCTTCCTGTGTATTATGGCTTTATGGTTATATACTTAGTCGCCTTTCTATAGTCGCGGGTTCTAGCGTTAGCGGGCTGACATATCTTTATCTCCATCTATATAATCACATGACGAATCCAACCGACCATTGTTGCTTTCCATACTTAGCCAATTTTATAGTCGCGGTTGTCGGGTTGGCACTTTCCAACTCTGTTTTTTCTTGTTCCGTGATGTACATCTTGCACTCAAAACTTCCATGATCTATAATTCCATCGCAGACTCTTCGGACTCGCAAGCTTCACTCTACCACCATTCACAAATGTTTCAAAGTATCTGTCACTGTCTTCCATCCCCACTAACTTCTTTTCCTTCCTAAATACATTGGTTATGCTCTTACTAATGACACTTATTAGTGACAATTACACACACTGATACGAAATAGTTCGCATCCACCCCTCTGCAATATAGAAATTGACTACCAGGTTCCGACATCGTCCCCTCTTCCATGTTACAGATTATGCATTCAAATGTTCCGAACGATACAATTTGACCGTCGGGGCCTCACGTCTTATGGGGAGACCTTGTGAGCCTATTTTGGATCCTCCTGTTCACAGGTTCACGAAATCTCCAATTCTTAGTCACTGTTTGGGGTTGGCGCATTCGAACTCTGCTGCTTCTTGTTCCGTGATATACATATTGCACTCAAAATTTCCGTGATTTACAAYTCCACAGCGGACTCGTTGGTCCTTTTCCCCTTTTCTACTTCCCATGTATTATTGCTTTGTGGTTATATACTTAGTCGCCTTTCTATGATCGCGGGTTCCAACATTGGTGGGTTCACATATCTTTATCTCCAATTATATAATCACACGATGAATCAAATCGATTTTTGTTGCTTTCCATACTTAGCCAATTTTATGGCCGCGGTTGTCAGGTTAACAGTTTCGAACTCTGCTTCTTCTTGTTCCGTGATGTACATCTTGCACTCAAAACTTCTGTGATGTACAATTTCACCGCGGACTCCTCGAACTCGCAAGCTTCACTCTACCATGGTTCACAAATGTTTCAAAGTATCTGTTGTTGCCTTCCATCCCTACTAACTTCTTGTCCTTCCTAATATACATTGGTTATGCTCTTACTAACGACTCTTACTAGTGACAACTGCACACACTGATACAAAACAATTCGCATCTGGTCGTCCGCAATATACAAATTGACTACCGGATTCCGCCATTGTTCCCTCATCCGTGTTACAGATTATGCATTCAAATGTTCCAAACGATACAATTTGACCATTGGGGCCTCATGTCTTCTAGGGAGACCTTGTCAGCCTATTTTGGATCCTCATGTTCATGGGTTCACGAAATCTCCAATTCTTACTCATTGTTTCGGGTTGACGCATTCAAACTTTGTTGCTTCTTGTTCCGTGATATACATATTACACTCATAATTTCCGTGATTTAGAATTCCACCGTGAACTCCTTAGTCCTTTTTCCCTTTTCTTCTTCCCATGTATTATTGCTTTGTGGTTATATACCCAGTCATTTTTCTATGATCACGGGTTCCAGCATTGGCGGGCTGACATATCTTCATCTCCATCTATATTCTCACATGACGAGTCCGACCGACCACTGTTCCTTTCCATACTTAGCCAATTTTATGGTCGCGGTTGTCGGGTTGGTGCTTTCGAACTCCGCTTCTTCTTGTTCTGTGATATACATATTGCACTCAAAATTTTCGTGATTTACAATTTGACCGCGGACTTCTTAGTCCTTTTTCCCTTTTCTTCCTCTCATGTATTATCGCCTTCTGGTTATATACTTAGTCGTTTTTCTATGATTGTGGGTTCTAGCCTTGGCGGGCTGACATATCTTCATCTCCATCTATATCCTCAGATGACGAATCCGACCAATCGATGTTCCTTTCCATACTTAGCCAATTTTATGGCCGTGGTTGTCAGGTTGGCGCTTTCGAACTATGTTGCTTCTTGTTATGTGCTATACAGTGTGCACTGAAAACTACTGTGATCTACAATTCCACCACGGACTCCTCGAACTCGCAGGCTTCACTCTACCATGACTCACAAATATTTTAAAGTATCTCTCGCTGCCTTCCATCCCCACTAACTTCCTGTCCTTCCTGATATACATTAGTTATTCTCTTACTAGTGATATACAAATTGCCCTCTGGACTGTTCTACCATACCCTCTTCGTTGTTATGCATATTGCACTCAAAAAGTTTTGAGACATACAATTTGACCCCCGCACCCTCACCTCCAATGATTGTACCTTGTAACCCTATTTTGAAGCTGCTTTTTCCTTTACCCGCGACCTCTGTACTTTCTTACTATGCAATTAGAAACCTTTCATGCTAACATCTCACCATGCAGGAATCGTCAACATTGTCATTAATGCGCGAAACGCTCGAGGAGATCTCTCATTATTACGCATTAAACCAAGATGTGTGGAGAGTTATTTTGTCCCTTTCGATTGTTCATCTCAAACACGCGTTGTCATGTTGGCCCACTCAAGAAATCTACAATGCTTAATCGATCATTGTTGTATCCACCATGTTCACATTTCTATGTATGCAATTACTAGTGTTTAATGTTAACAATGCATCATGCAACAACCGTCCAAATTGTCATTAATGAACGAAAGTCTCGACGACATTTACCATTCACACGCATTGGACCAAGATTTGTGCAGGGTTATATTATGCCTTCCAACTTTTCATTTCATTCATCGTCTGGAGAAAACAAACGTTCTTGTAGAATTATGGTAGCAGGTGGACAACAGTTTTGTGGAGATACAGTAAATATCTTCAGACATCAGGACTAGAACTTCCAGTGGTCCAGGGCATACTTTTACTATTCATCCCATTTTGCCCATAACGAAGTGATTTGGACCTCTGGAATAGCTCATGCAGGTTGCGTTCCTGAGGTTTTTGACTGTAAGGAGGTGGTCTCTTGGTGCACCGAAAAATATATTCCAGGCCAAAGAATTATTCCACCGCGCGACCATTCTCCTATTTCTTTGTGACCTCAGGTCTTCCGCGAGATGTTAAAATTGCCCGAGCCAACATTGAYGTTCAAAGGACAAGACTGCAAGCAGTTTCTAGAAAAACATGACAACGGGTTGGACATCTTAGCCGACTTCCTCGTAGACCCAACAATAGTTCCTGAAGATATCACAAGGTTGCAGGTAAGTTCCTTTAGAAATCCATTCGAGGAAATTGCTTGGTTGTTTACAAGAATAATGGGAYAGGTATCCACGACAAGCATTTCCCATATAATTATTTATATTTTGTATTTCACGGTGAAGGAACAATACATTTTCGATTGGGGGAAGCTAATTTCCATTGAGATCTATTSCCAGTTGTCACGATTCAAAGAATCAAATAAATTTTATATGTCATCCTACTTGATTTTTGCAATAGTGCATTGATGTCTGTTTCCAAAACTTTCTCTTTCCAATAAAATAAATTGTGGATTCGACCCAGTAACATTCTGGTACGAGGCCCTGTGGRGGCACAAGGCCTTCCATTGTTTTTATGAAGTTTTTAATGGCTTTGTCTCAGTTTTCAAAGATTTATTGTTAGGCAAGGATGCTCCGTGGATGTCTGGCCAGGCAACCAAGTTTTTGAACAGGAAGGGCACACTTGAAGAAAAGGGAAATCACAGTGTCCTCATGGTCTTTGGCTCTAAGGAAAATCCTACTTTCCTTCCATGCCACATCACAGACAAGATGTTTGTTGCAGAAATAGCAAGGCAATACAACCATTGGTTGCATTTTTTCCATGACAAGAAAAAAAAACAGTTCATTCCTATGCCTTGGAAAGTCAGAGACTTCGTGTACAGAAATGTCAACAATATTGAAGAGTTTGTCGGCCATTTTAAGAAATTGAACCTAACGTATGCTGAAAGGCTAAAAGGGTTCGACCCCAACGAGATTTTTCAAGAACATTTACTGGCAGTTGGCTTCAACAACTCTTTTATCCATAGACACTTGACCGAAGATAGGGACAGTGACGACAACAATCCTACTTGTGCCGATTCCGACGCAGAGACATTGCAAAGCGTGACTGAATTGTACAGACAACAGGGAAAAGTATCTGGTGAGAAGAGTACCCAGTCCCCCCCCAACACTCCCAAGAGCATGACATCACGACGCATCGCTTCAACGGCCCACCCTAGTAAGAAAGAAACCCATAAATCTTCGAACGAAGGAGGAGATAAGAGCCCTCCTCGCACAAAAATTGATAGTTCTCACAAAATTCCACTGACGAAGAAGAGAAAAAACAATGCAGGGCAGGTAGAGGAACCTGAAATTGAAAGTGGACAGCTGCAACTTGAAATTAAAACTGAGCACATGCAAAAAATTGGGTCGTCCGCAGTGGAAATAGCTGAGACCGAAATTTTTGACGAAGATGAATCCTTCGTATTCCAGATTGTTGTTTTTGACAGCCAATCTAAAAGTATGGTCATTGAAAAGAGAGATGTAACAAACAGGAAAGACAAATCTCGCACAGAGATTAACTTTAGGAAAATGCGACCGTCCCAAATCTCCTCATTTCACCAAGTAACCGGTGAAATTCTAAAGGATTCCGTTGGAGGAATTGAGACAGAAAATGACAGACTGAAAGACTGCCTCAAAGAATTTGAACAGGCTTTCATTGTGATCCAGGTGGATATCGGTGGCCACCCACCTTCTCCAACTGGCCCAAAACATGTTTCTGGCAATTTTGGTAATTTACTATTTTTAGCAGTTTTTAACTTCCGGGGCCATTTTGAGGCCCTAAACGATGTTTTTTGGGAAAACGGGGAGCAACTCCATGTTTTTTTGGGAAATCATTTGCCATCTTTTCGAAGGAAACTAAATTTTGCGATGTTTCCCAAGCTTCAGTGACTAGTTGCATTCTTTTGTTGATGTTATTCTCTATAAGGGCTCTAGAGCATGCAAGGAGGGTAGATGATACTTTTACCTTGGCTGCAATGGTAACCGATACGATTTTTGCTAAAGGACTGGCAAATTCTGGGGTTGCAATGTGATC
>JASDQU010010679.1:46408-62029 GCA_032191745.1 Picea mariana
AACATGTTTTGGGCCAGTTGGAGAAGGTGGGTGGCCACCGATATCCACCTGGATCACATTGCAACCCCAGAATTTGCCAGTCCTTTAGCAAAAATCGTACCGGTTACCATTGCAGCCAAGGTAAAAGTATCATCTACCCTCCTTGCATGCTCTAGAGCCCTTATAGAGAATAACATCAACAAAAGAATGCAACTAGTCACTGAAGCTTGGGAAACATCGCAAAATTTAGTTTCTATCGAAAAGATGGCAAATGATTTCCTGGGACATTTGGAGGCGAATTTAAAAAATGATCAGCGTTTCTGTGCCGAGATGCTGACCCATTTTGCCAACTATGTCGTCAACACATCGGAACTGAAAAGAAGACAAGAAAAACTCCCCTCCCCAAAGAGGACCAAAAAAATAAAAGCATGTTGGCAAAAGAAATTTAACAACCTGTAGCTCGTTGTCAAATCATTTAAACAAGCCATATCAGAAAAGGAAGATTTATTCACAAGCCTGATCCAAATAGACTTAGCCAAAAGCACCAATGAGGTTCAAGACCCAAACTTAATTCTCAAATCCTTGTCAATAACCAAAGAATCCTTCCATGAACAAGTTGATATTTTGAAGGGGTTGTCTTTCGAAAAGTTTTACGGCATAGTTGAACATCATCTAAATGAGCACGAGCGCTGGGTACTGGACTATGCGACACACAATGAAGAAATTGAACAGAGTCTGCATAGTATTTCAATGGATCTAAGGAAATTAGAAAACGGCCTTTACAACATGGAAATCTGGGATTAAATCAACATGGCCCCCATGAAAAGCTACATTGAAGAATGGTTCCAACAGAGAATGGACAACCTCGTCCAGGAAGGGCAACAACCGGTCGACAAGACTCCACTGACCATCGACGACAACAACAAAAACGCATCGGCTTCATAGTAAGTCTATACTGGCATCTTGTTTTCTTTATCAATCAAGTTTAAGTCTATACTGTCATCTTGCTTTCTTTATCAATCCAGTTATCACCTCTTTAAATAGAAAACTGTAACCAAAGACTCATAACTTCCAATTTCTTCTTTTCAGGTCTTCTTCTCTACCGTCGCACACTTCTTCTTTCGACATTCCTAATTCTTGTATTTATTTATTTTTATGGTCTGCGGGAGCCCCAATCCCAGTCTATATGATAAACGCATTTAAATTTCCAGAAAGATGTAACACACATTATTAATTTTTGATAAATTTCAAAGAAAACTGATTCGGGAATGTCTTTATTGTATACTGAATTTTGGGTGTCCAGGAACCTTTCTTGTTTGTTCCAAAGAAAACTAATTCGGGACTGCTACATTTTTTGTGTCCTATTGTATGCTAAATTTTTTGTCTTGCACGACGTTGTTACTATTCTATTGTATGCTAACTTTTTGGGTCTAGGAACCTATACTTTGATAAATTTAGATTTTTCCTGTGTCGAGAATCCTTTGCTTTAAAGCAAGCTAATTCGAGAATGCTAAATTTTTTGTGCTTTTCTCCACGAACCTATGTAACAGACGTTATTACTATTATATTGTTTGCTTTTCAATGTTGATGTAATTTCCAGAGATATGTAATAGACATTATTAATTTTTGATAAATTTCTATAGTCCCCAAGTCCGCTTCTCAATTTGTAACCAATTTTGAGCCTGCCAGCCCGAGAACCCGCGATCCAAAAACTTTCTCCACACAAACGTATGTAAAGAAAACTAATTCGGGAATGCTAATTTTTTTGTGTTTTTCTCCACTAACCTATGTAACAGACATTATTACTATTCTATTGTATGATTTTAAATGATGTAATTTCCAGAGATATGTAACAAACATTATTAATTTGTGATAAATTTCTATAGTCCGCAAGTCCTCTTGTCAATTTGTATATTGCGGAACTCTCAGTGCTATTTGTAGGGCACGAAACAACAGAGGCCCAATTTTGAGCGTGCCAGCTCGAGAACTCGCGATCCAAAAACTGACTAAGTATGGAATAAGGGCTCCGTGCATGCTCTATAAAATAAGCCTTTGTTTTAAAGCAAACTAATTCGAGAATGCTAATTTTTTTGTGTTTTTCTCCACGAACCTATGTAACAGACATTATTACTATTCTATTGTATTCTTTTAAATGATGTAATTTCCAGAGATATGTAACAGATGTTATTACTATTCTATTGTATGCTTTTAAATGATGTAATTTCCAAAGATATGTAACTATTCTATGTAACTATGCTTTTAAATGATGTTACTATTATATTCTATTATTAATTTGTGATATATTTGTATAGTCCGCAAGTATGCTTGTCAATTTGTATATTGTGGAACTCTCGGTGCTATTTGCAGGGCACAGAACAACAGAGGCCCAATTTTGAGCCCGCCAGCTTGAGAACCCGCAATCCAAAAACTGGCTAAGTATGAAACGAGGGCTCCGTGCATGTACATATTTTGTATGTATAAAACTAAAATATCTACTTTATAAAATTACATATTTTGTATGTATAATAGATGGTACTACTATTTTTTTTTGTCTCTCTGCGAACGTATGTAAAATGTATGTAAAGAAAACTAATTCAGGAATGCTAAATTTTTGTGTGTCCAAGAACCTTTTGTTCTGCATGGAAACCACATGTATTTCAGCTTGCTACCCACGTGTCTATACTCGGTCGCATTTATTCCCATTCCAACCTACCAGGGACTACGTTGCCATGCAACACTTGTTATATATTATTTTTATTTATTTATTTTCTTTTGGAGCTAGTAAAACTTATTATAGTACATAATTTTGATGTCTAAATTTTAATATTTTAAAAGAAGAGTGATTTTATTTTATATTGTTTTTATTTATTTTTGGAGGTAGTAAAACTTATTATAGTGCATAAACTTTACTCATGCTAGATGTTTTTGGGTCTTGGGTCATTAACATGTTTTCTTATATCGAGGTAGATGAGCTCCTTGTCAATCAAAGGGAATTAGTCTCACTTGTGGTCATCGTTGAGACTACCTCCAATAGGGTCATGTGCTTTCTAATAATATGTAGCCTTAATCCCATGCATAAAACTAGATACCACCATGTAGCCTTTGTAATGGACTTGCACGTTGGAGGTGGCTTACTGTGGGTTGGTGTACCTTGTATGGATGCTTGTATGGCATTCTTTCTTGGAGCATTGGAGACCTATGTAGCTTGGTGATTTATTCATATCGTCAGCACATGAAGAGAGGTTGCTTATTTAGAGGATGCCTTGTATTGGATGAGGAGTGTTGAGCATTYTGGATGAGATCATTGAGCCCTAGACAACATGGGGTTTCTTAGTTTCTTTCATGGAGGTTTACACTTCAATTGAGAATGCTTGGGTTGAGGAAGTGGACATGTAGATGTTGTGATCYCTGAGGAGGCACATGACCTTGGAGATGCATCGAAGCTTTGGACCTTGGAGGAGGTGTATTGGACCTTGAGAAGTAGCGCTCATGCATTGGAGCCTTGATTTTTAATCATCATCACCTTGGGATATTGACAWGTGTCACTTGGAGTAGAACACTTCACATGTGTGAACCTTCTTGTGTCTTGTAGGTTGCTTGATAGATCCCAAGGAAGAGAATATATGGGGTTAAATGTATATGTAATGGGGTAAATGTAAATGTAATAGTGGTTATCCTAATAAAAGATCCACATGTGTAATGTGTGAATAGGTATATATAGAGGTCATGTATTCGCTATTGAGGAAGATGTGATTTGGATGTATGAATGTATTGGTGTATTTTTACTCATTTCAAGGAGCCAAAACCAAGTGTCGTATTCTATGAAACGAAATGTTATACACCAAAACCTTAAAATATCATAAGAAACTAGTGTACACACCATGTACACCAAAAGTGAGCATGGAGTGCAACTCTAATATAGATAAGAGAGATAAGTTACACAATAACTCCTTAAAAAATAGGAAAATATCCTCCAAATACACCAATACATTCATACATCCAAATCACACCTTCCTCAATAATGACTACATTATCTATATTATACCTATTCATACATTTCACATGTGACCTCTTTATTAGGTTGATCTCTATTACATGTACATCTACCCCATTACATATACATTTAACCCCATATATTACATTTTTTTTAGGAGGTTGAGGAGACATATCGAACTACCTGTGGTAAAAATTTAATGTTTTTATTTGCTATACTTTTCAAGTTATAGGTTGTATAAGTTACAGCCTTTTACTGGTTCTAAAACTAGTCTCAAACAAGTGTCTTGGGTAAAATAGTCCTATCTTAGTCTAGAAATATCCAAATTGAGAGCCACTAGTTTCATTGGAAAGAGAACAGAACATAGTATTTCAACTCCAAATTTCAAAAGCATAGCATAAAAATTGGACACATGACATGTCATGCAATTTCACTCTCTGGAAAGGGCCAAAAATCAACAAGTTTTGAGAAAGTTACCATAAATTTCACTTGGCACATAAAAATTTGGTCAAATATATGGTATTTCATAGAAGACATATCAAGATACTACTCGCCAAAATTTTAGACTCACAAGTTCTTAAATTTCAAAGATACATCATGAGAAAGGTTGACCAACAAGGCAAACTCCAAATCGAGGTTTTAAAATGTATGTTAACTTAAAATTATCATAGCTTTTGATTGGGATGTTTGATTGAGGTGATTAAAAATTCGTTGAAAAGAGAAAACATAGGAGAATATACAAGGAAAAGGATAATAGCTATCTGAGATCATTAATGATACTATATTGAGGTTATAAGTTGAGGGTTTGGGTTAGACCTCAATTAAGAATCAATAGTGATACCTATATTTAGAGGAGATGAAGATAAAGATGAAATTTATCCAATGGAATGGTTTAATATTGCAAAGAAAGAAGCCTTAAGTCACGTGTCTACAAAAAGATATTTTGAAGACAAATCTAGGGATTGGTGGTATAGTCTAGACAAGGACACTAGAGGCTCTAAGTGGGAAGAGTTTGAAAAAGTTTCCATTGACAGATGGATAAATGATACAAAAATGAGGAGATGGATAAAATTCAAGTTGAATTAAATGAATCAAAAGAAAAAGTTTACAAATCATAGAAGGATAACGAAGAGCTAAGAAAATATCTTATAAAGAAAGGCAATGGATTCGTCAAGATGTAATCCCTTAATGAATTACTCATCAAGGAGGTTAAGAACTTAAAGAAAGAAAAGGGTATCAAAGGAAAGTTGGAAAATGATGAGTCAAGGGAAGAATTGAAAAAGTAAGATGAAAAAATAAAAAGGTTATGTAAGCATAATCAATAACTTCTTAATGATGTTAAGAATGTGAAAAGGTGATTAAAAGAGGCATTGTTACCCCTCCCCCAATACCTAGGGGTAACTAGAGAAGATCGTGTATCATATCCCACAACGGAGACAATGATCTTGACCATGATGATGATCAACATGTCCACATATGGCAGCCCAATAGCCTCCCTCAGATTGTCTCTATAACTACAAATCAGCCAAGGCTCATCACATCCAAACAACTAAGTGTATGGGAGATGGTAATCCAACGTCACCATGAGGTATGTTAGTCCTTCTTGCATGTGAAGTGTTGTTCTTAATTTACTAGGCATGTGGATAAGGATCATTGGTTGAAGTTGGATAATGGATCACTAGCTTGGGAAGTTGTGTTTGTTGTCTTGTTTCACCTTAGTGGTCAGATTTTGTGTGTTAAGCCCTAAATAGTGGCACATTACCCCTTAATTGGGGCATATTACATTAGTATTTTTATTTTATTTATGTCGGCTTGGGTCCATTAGTTGTAATTGTGCCTCCTAGTCTCCTATATATACGAAGGATACCTTTTCATTTGGAATCATCTTGTATTTGTAAATTTATGTGGTGTATAAGGAGGTTGCCCCCTCGAAGAGGCTTATTATCTAAAATTCTCTCTTTTTCAAGTCTTTGAGTACTTATTTTGAGGTTTTTTATGCTATTTATATATTTGGTTCTTAACATTTGGTATCAGAGCTCAAGGTCTTGGGGTTTTGTTGCTGCATCTGAGACACCTTGACATTTTTGCTATAACTTTTTTTCTACAACGTTTCAGAAGGAACCCCTTGGAGGATATTTAATAGATGGATCAAGAGCTTGAAACCTGGAGGTTATTCAGAGAAATTACCAAGGTATCTATGATACAAATTTCATCTTCTGGGCCATCCTACTTTTGTAGATACACCCTGTGTAAGATAGGGTAGTTGACTAGTCATATTAACTAGTCTCAAACAAGTGTTTCGGGTAAAACAATGATATCTTCTTCAGTGGGCATCCAAATTAAGTAAGACTAGTTGCATTGGACAGTGGATAGTCTATAGTATTTCTGGTGCAAGTTTCAGAATCAAACATCAGATATTGTGCTCTTGACATGCTTTACAAGTACACTCTCCCAAAAGGGCCAAAAATCAGCAAGGTGTGGGGAAGTTACCATAACTTCCACTTGGCACATCTAATTTTGACCAGACCCGTGGAATTGCAGAGAAGACGTATCAGAGACCTACAGAACGAAATTTTTAGACCTAGAAGGGCCAAAATTTTGGAGATACAAAAGAAGAAATATCATCTAGTAGAACCACCTCGAAATCAAGGTTTAAAAGTGATACTTGGCCAACATGCCACCAAAAAAAGGAACTTCTACACCAAATAAGTCTTCAGATGGTCCTACTTGGACTCTTGATGAAGGTGAAGAAATGCGCAGGGACATAAATGATTTACAAAACAAGACAGTAACAAAAGATGAACTACAAGGGATGATGGATTCAAATGAAGCTCAGTTGGAGGCAATAATGGATACTAAGATGGATGGTTTAAAAAAGGGAGATCATGGAAGGATTGGAAAATTTACTAATAGAGAGGCCACCTGAAATTGAAAATGTATCCCATGAAATTCATGACGAGGACACAAGGAAGATGAATAAAGACTAGAGAAACTCCAACTTTGGGTTGAAGACCAACCACTTTCCTAAGATCAATATGAGCGAGTTTGATGGCAAGGATCCAATCACATGGATACTTCAGATGGAGCAGGTTTTTGATCTACATGATGTGCCACACACACAAAAGGTATGAATTTCTTCTTTATATTTAGAACACAATCAATTTGTGTGGTATCGATGGATTTGTTCTCGCAAATCACTTGTCACTTGGAAAATTTTCATGGAAGAAATGATAGAACACTATGAGGATACAAGGAGAAATACCTTCTTTAGCAAATTGATAAATCTGAAGCAAAAGGGTTCAGTTGCGAAGCACATTGAGAACTTCCAAAGATTGAATATAAAGGTAATAGATATTCCAGATGAGCACCTGATTGATGTATTCATAGGAACTTTAAAGGATAACATTCAACATGAGGTTCTCCTTTAGGAACCCAAATCATTGGAGAATGCGTTCAGTGTGGTGATAAATGTTGAAAGTAAAAATATGGCTATGGCTACTAGAAGGACCACTCCTAACATCTATCGAGAGAATAATGTTCCTTCTTCTAAAACACCTCAACCTAAAAGGTTGACACCTCAACAATTGGAGGAAAGAAAAGAAAAAGGTTTATGCTTTAATTGTGACAACAAGTACAGTAAGGGACATAATTTTGGTGAGAAGAAATTATTCTACTTAGATTGTGAAGAGGAAGAAGAACAAGAACAAGAACAAGAACAAGAACCATCTCAAGATGAAAACATAGAAGAGATTTCTTCTGAAGAGTTGACTCCCACGATATCATGTAATGCATTGGTTGGAATTAGCACTCCTCAAACCCTCAATATCGAAGGATATATCAAAAAGAAAAAGGTAACAGTCCTAATTGATTTTGGTAGTACTCATAGTTTCATTCATTATAAATTAGCCAAAGCTCTCAATTGCTTTATATATCCAGCGCCAAAGTTTCAAGTAATGATTGCAAATGGAGGAACTATCAATTGCTCAGGAAAATGCCATAAGATCAATCTTACTATGGGGGAATATGTAATGAATAGTCCAATGATTGCTATACCCATGGGTGGTGTTGATGTCGTACTAGGAGTCCAATGGTTACAATCATTGGGAACAATGGCTTTTAATTTTCAAGAACTTTTCATGAAATTTTCATTGGAAGGAAAGGAAATTGAGTTAAAGGGTATCACAGGGAAACATAGTAAGGTGATAATCTCTAATGGCATGACAAACTTATTGAAAAAGGGGCATCATGATGTAATTGTACAACTATGCTCACTAGATGTTCAAACATCTAAGCTACCTATTCCCCTAGATCTCCAATAGATTATTGATAAGCATTCCAAAGTATTTGAAGATATTCTCAGAGGTCTTCCACCCACTCAAAATCATGATCATGCTATTCACCTAATTCTTGGGAGTGTTCCTCCTAACACCGAGCCTTATAGATACCCTTATGCTCAGAAGAGTGAAATTGAGCGTATGGTTGAAGAAATGTTAGAAGATGGCATTATTATACCTGCCCAAAGTTCTTACTCTACACCAGTGGTAATGGTACTCAAGAAAGAGGGCTAATGGCATATGTGTCTAGATTATAGAGAGCTCAATAAGACCACTATTAAAGATAATTTTCTCATTCCCGACATTGATGAATTGTTAGATGAACTACATGGAGCAATCTACTTCACAAAGTTGGATCTTCGTTCTGGGTATCATTAGAATAGAATGAAGGAAGCAAATATCCCACAAACAACATTTCAAACTCATGAAGGCCATTATGAATTTTTGGTCATGCCTTTTGGCCTTACAAATGCACCTTCCACATTTCAAGGGTTGATGAATTCCATTTTCAAGCCCTTCCTTCGAAAATTTGTGTTAGTATTTTTTTATGATATACTAATCTATAACAAGTCTTGTAGATTTTAACCTTGTACAATATTTACTGCAAACATATTTTCAGTAAAAGAACAAAAAATATACAATGGCAAATACAAACATTACACAGAGATTTTTCCCCTGGAAACCCAAACCAGGAAAACCAACATATTCTATATTCATTCATAGTGATACATTGTTTACAATAAAATATACATATAGGAGCCAGTGGCATTCAAAACCCTAACCCAATGACCTGTATTAGTCAACAAACCTAATTCCTTAACCGAAAATAGAAAACCATCGGCAAAAAACCATGTGCCGAAAAATTGCTCAACAATGGACACAAAAATCGAGGCAACACAAAAAATGAAGCAAAAATGTGACACGTTTCCTGAGGCAAAACAAATTCTATAAAGTAACCACACCTTTTGGAATAGTGTTAGTTGTTAAGTCATTCATTCATTATTTATTACTTTCTAATTATTTATCTTGTTCTTCGTCATCTATCATTGCATCTTTGAAATCATCCTAATTATTAAGAAATTCTATGATTTTCTCATCACCTTCAATAACTCTCTAGTTAATGATATTATCAAGGGGTGAAGGTCGATAAAGCAATTCAATAGAAAACCTACTTCCCTTGAAGTCTTCTAATGGAGCTAATATAGAGGGAGTAGTAGCTAAAGAGTCTACTATTATATTATCAGTATGAGGAATGACAAATATATTAAAGGCTTCAAAATTGTCAATCAATCTTAACAACTCTAACTAGTAGTTTTTCAGATGTGGAGAGTTGCAATGTATTGCATTTTTTATTTGTCTTACAATAATTTACGAGTCTCCAAAAACTTTTAGAATTTTTACTTTAAAGTCTATAGCCTTTTTAAGACCCTGTACAAGCACTTCTTGCAATATTATTTGTACAATCAAATTCTAATATGTAGGAGATGAAACTACATTTTCCTTTAGGATCTATTATAAGACAACCTTCTCCTACTCCTTGAGAATTGGAGCCATTAAAGAACATTATGTAGTCAAAATGTCAGTGACTATTACTAAATTAGTTTTATCTACACCTTTATCTATATTATGTACACCAACTATATTACATTGTGTTTCTTGAAAAACGTTTTTCTACAATTTGAATTCAGATTGTTGACTTTTAGGAATGGGTAAAGTTTCGACAATGAAATTATCAAAGAATGGATCTAAATCATGGTTTCCTAGATTGGAAAATTAGAGGAAGATGGTTTGTTAGTGGCCTCTAGATTTGTCAGAGTGTGTTTTATGTATTTTTCATGGTCAATTCTAATTTTATTTGGCTGCTCATTCTAGGGAAGCCAGAGATGCGACCAATCAGAAGAAAAATAACCTTAGAGTTTTTGAGACCAATACCTATTGAGCAATAAACCATATGCTTTGGAAATGTCCACCATGATAATATCAATGATTTGGTGAACTTTAGGATTTGAGGTTATGTGATTTAAAACATCCTTCAGTTCTTCTATAACCTTAACTTTTGACCTATCTAACTGAATGATGTGGGTTGAGCACTTGGTCAAAGTTGCATTCATTTTCTTATAAATAGAGTAGGGAATTACATTAGAGGATGCTCATGAATCCACCAAAAAATTGTGCACATTTTGATTGAAGATATCAAAGGTTAATAAGAAAGGTGGAGTTTGAGACTTACCTTTTTCATAAAAGAGCAACATTTACTGTTGCATTTTGCAAGATGTTAGTTGTTGTTTTGGTAGTATTCTTTGTAATAGTTGTAGGTTGTACATCATTGTCTTTTAGATCATTAAGTAACAACTTACTTTGCTAATAAATCTTGCATACATTGAGGATTGATATTTTTTTTCTTTTCTTTAAATCCTCAACTACATTATATTCCATGGAATCCTAATTACTAGTGGATGGTTTACTTATATTTGGAGTCTTGGAATAAGTTCTTGCAGTAGGGGATATACTCCAACTTTTCTTGTTGTTTGAGCTCTAAGAGTTAGGTGGGAACTATTGCTAGATATGTCCCTTACTTTGGAGGTTGTAGTCATTTTGCACATGTAATTATTCTTCTACTTACTCCTCTTCAACCATGTTGAAACCATAAAACATGTCACATAGAACCATAGTCTCATTTGTTAAACGTTTAATCATTCATTGCAAGTTATCCATATCCATAAAACATTTTTTTTCCCTCTATGCTTTCTTTTGGTTGTAGCGTAGGCAAGATTACATTTTTCTTAGGGTATACAATCTCTTTCTTAGCAAGCGTTTTGTGACTTTCCTTACATCCCATCATTTCAAATTCTTCCTTCTTATTCTTCTCAAAGTTTTGAGCTAAAGTATTATTTCTAGCTTGCTTGATGAACATGGAAACATGGGCTGGAAAGGCATTTACATAAACTTATGTTTGGAGTTCTTGAGTAGGTTTTGTGTATGGCTTGAATTTATTGATGATTGTTGTGAATCTTTCATTAAAGTGATTGAATTTTTCTTTTGGACCCATAACCAATTAAAACAATTCAAACATTAAGGATCATGTAGTAGTCTCTTCCTCAAACTTATCCATGAAAACCTTTTAAAAATCACCCCAAATTGTTATTGACCCAACTTGTAGTTTAAAATATCAAATGGAAGCTTTATTTTCAAAGGTATAAGGGAATAAATGACATACTAGTTGCCATGATAAATTTCTTGATATTATCTTCTCGAGGTCCAAACAGATTAGGATCATATTTTGGCAAAAGATGCTTATGATGTTTAGGTAAATTGTGTATCTTCCCATGTGATACCAAGGCATCTCCTGTTAACTATGGTTGGTTATGGTTTTGATTATTAGCCCTATCTAAGAACACAAAGCTAGTATCTAAATTTGATTATGTTTGGATTTCATAAGCTTCAATTACTACATGGGATGTTACAATATTTGGATTTTGAGGAATAAATTTAAAGGTTGAGAAATTTATTGCAATGATAATTCAACTAAATCCTCCATAGTATGGACTAGAGTTTGTTATTTGGTATGAGTAACTGCTTGAGTAGTACTCCTTTGAGGAAGTAACAAAACAACAAGCAAGGCACCAATTTGTTTGGCACATGCACATGTTATTCATATGAATGTGTTAACTTCCTTGTTTGATGTTGCATATGGAATTTCAATATCAAGATTATGTTCAATGTTTTCCAAATCTTGAAGATTGGAATGTTCAAGAGATATCTCAAAATTTGGAATCTCACTATTTGAATGTGGGTTGTTTGTAGATAACCTAGTCTTGGGAACTAAATCATCCATACAAGTTATATCCCTCCTTATACTATTGATTCTATAAATAGGGTAAAATGCCCATATGTCAATAGTAGAGGTTAATCCTAGCAAATTAAACTCTCCCCTATTTGGTATAGAAGAACCCTCTGAATTAATGGCCCGACAACCTTTTGATGAGATTTAAATGTGTTGTGATATTTCTTTTACAGTTTTCTAAAGTTTGATAAAGAAGAAATTCAATATACTATCTAATGAATATTTGAAATACATAAAATGTTGTTTTGAGAGTTAGCTCTCAACACAAAGGAAATATGACCATTAATCCTTTACATTTTGAGAAATAGTTCTACATGAATTATTAGATTGAATAATTATACTTTCCAAACAAGAAATCTAACTTAACATAGAATAAATAATTGTGGATTGGTTGAAGAAAACCAATGATTTTTTTTTAATACGATTTCATGATAGCTTGAAATACAACAAGACATGTCTTACAAAATATCCATAGAAATGTTGAGTTGTAGAATAGTCCACAACATTCAATTCGCATAAAAAATTCTCTTGAATCATAAAATGATTTGACCAATGATTGGCTTCTTCATTCATAAAAGTATTTGAAATAGTTCTCTTACAATAATGGTTTAAAAGTAGTAGCATAAAAAAGCCTCTATAACTTCTTAAATTCTACTATATATACAAATTACAAAAGTTGGTTATGATAACTGATTATAACTTAATCCTCAGGTGAACTGGTGGCTTCCTCCCTAACTATTTCTTTGTCATGTCTTTCCCATTGGTCGAAAAGAACTTTACATAAGTTATAATGGGGAAAAGTATGTTGCTTATAGGAAGCCTTCAAAATTGACAATTCCCTATTAAATCTTATAATGTATTTATCAATTTTAGGAAATGCACATTTGAGTTGTGTTGCTTTTCTCAATTATTCGATGAGGACATTTTGAATGTGTCCTTTCTCAATAGTTGACACACTTTGTACTTCAGTTTCAAGAAGTTGTACCATATGTTCAAACTTTTGCAACACTTGGTATGTTGGGTGGAAAATTTATGGTGGATCAAGTGAGGGAAGTTGACACTGAGTGGTGGTCTCTTCGATGAAGTCCCATATTTTTATAAATTTAGCCACCCACTCTTCTTTTATCTGTTTTCGAGCCTTGTGTGCTACCATGTTCTAGTGATTTAAATCTTGTTCAATCTCATAAATTTTGGTTTTACTCAATAGCCTAATATCATGAGATTCATTTCCTCTCTACTTTTGGACTGTTTCATAAATTCAAGTTGATCCTAGGTCTTACCTTCAATTTATTTCCAAATCGAATTCTCTTCGTACAAAATTGAGAGTTGTAAGCTAATCTCCTGTAACTGAAATGATTTAGTATAAAAATACTTTTTAATCTAGACATTAACTTGATCTTCTTCCTATACATGTTCCACAAAAGTTGAAATCAAATCATATGTATATTTGTAGTATTTAACGTAGTTTTCCAGTAGAGAAATCTTTTTCTCCAAGTTCTGCGCATGAGTTGCTTCTGATTTTGCTTTATCAAGGGTGGCATGAGTTGTAGCTAACCCAACTAAGAGCAACTCAATCAACTCGGCTTTATTTTTGTCTAACACTTGCTCATCTATTATGATGATAACAATGTTATCTAAATCTATTTGTCTTCTTCTTTGTGTTTGTTTGACTATGGTTTTCTTCCTTTTATTATAGGTTATTAACTCTAGATCTACTACTTCTTCAATGGGAACTAGTATACTTTGTTCTCCCTAAGATAAAGTATTTTGCAAGCTACTAGGTATAACTACTTGTTCCAACTTAGTATCATTATCTTTTATTTCATTTCCTTTAGATGTGCCTTGTTTACGAAGAACTAAATATTTTGTGGTCAAGTCAATGAAACTACCAAAAGGTGGGCCAGTTTGGGATTTCCATTGTGTAGGTTGCTCAACTAGTTTATTTATAGACTGATGTCCTTGATAATATTCTTTCTCTTTTGCAACCTATTCCTTTTCCATTTTTTATTTTCTCTCGTGTTCTACTATTTAATATTCAACTTCTTCTCTAATTCGGTTACTGTTTTTATGAACCAAATGCTTAAGATATCAGAATAAAACAAAAGTACACACCATGTACAACATTGTGAGCGTGGAACACAACTCCAATATAGATAACAAAGATGAGTTACATAATAACTCATTAAATAATAACATAACCCCCTCCAAATATCCAAATACATTCATACATCACAATTCACATGTCCTCAATAATGAATACATGATCTTTATATATACCTATTCACACACTACACATGAGGCCTCTTTACTATTAGGCTGACCCTAATACATATACATTTACACATTGCATGTTCATTTATCCCCGTATATGCCCCCCGTTGAGGTCATATCATAGACATTTAACCCCATATATGTCCCCCTTGGGTCATAACAACTGCCAACCTCTCTTTCTCCTCTCTCTCCAACCTTGCTTTTTTCAGCTTTGTCTTTAAGTCTTTGCTCTTTTACTTATCTTATTTCTCAACGTCTTCTCTGATTCTATATTCCTCTGCTTGTCTTTACTTTTCCTCTTTAGCTTTGACTCTATATTCTTCTTTGTTCCTCATTAATATGCTTGTCTCAAGCAATTTCTATGTGATTCTTTCCATTTGTTCATCAAAGCTCACGTGATAGGGATTAACATATGTAATTTGTATATCACATTATTATTTGTATTTTAGGACATCATTATTATGGTTTTGTGTGACGACTCCTTTTGGTTTCTTATTCTCATGGAGTAGTTGAGATCGTATCTCTAAATATCTTTATTATTGTGCTTAGTTTCTAGTTTCCAAGAGCTTGTTGAGCATTTCTCTCCTAACTCAACAAATTAGGAGAGAAATGCTCAAGAATATGAGATTTCCCAATGATGTGAAATATCCCACTCATGAGCAGAGTTACACATGGAAGGTGTGAAATACAATCTCTGACTATTTTTGTAAAATAAATCACATGCTTATATAGCTTTACATCAAGAAACTAACTCAACAAATTAGGAGAGACAATATCAACAAGCCCCTAGAAACTATAAACTAAGCACAATAATAGAGATAGTTAGAGATATGATCTCAACTACTCCATGAGAATAGGAAACCAAAAGGCTTCATCACACCAAACCACAATAATATTCTCCTACAATACAAATAATAATGTGATATTAAAAGTACATATGCTAATCCCTATCGTTCCTCCCAACAACAGAAGCATTGGCCTCCAATGTTTTTTAGAGAGAAGGGAAGTGTTGTCGTAGTTGATGCCAAACAAACATGATCCATATGATGACATTTCTTAGAAACTAGGTAGAAAGGAGTGGATTCTTAACAAATTTTGTGAGTCAAAGACTTGTAATTAAAATTGTGGAAACCAAACTCTACCTCACAAGAGTTAAATGAGAGAAATACTTGTAAATAATTATGGAATGAAAAAAAAAA
>JASDQU010010679.1:62049-74177 GCA_032191745.1 Picea mariana
AAATACACCAATACATTCATACATCCAAATCACACCTTCCTCAATAATGACTACATTATCTATATTATACCTATTCATACATTTCACATGTGACCTCTTTATTAGGTTGATCTCTATTACATGTACATCTACCCCATTACATATACATTTAACCCCATATATTACATTTTTTTTAGGAGGTTGAGGAGACATATCGAACTACCTGTGGTAAAAATTTAATGTTTTTATTTGCTATACTTTTCAAGTTATAGGTTGTATAAGTTACAGCCTTTTACTGGTTCTAAAACTAGTCTCAAACAAGTGTCTTGGGTAAAATAGTCCTATCTTAGTCTAGAAATATCCAAATTGAGAGCCACTAGTTTCATTGGAAAGAGAACAGAACATAGTATTTCAACTCCAAATTTCAAAAGCATAGCATAAAAATTGGACACATGACATGTCATGCAATTTCACTCTCTGGAAAGGGCCAAAAATCAACAAGTTTTGAGAAAGTTACCATAAATTTCACTTGGCACATAAAAATTTGGTCAAATATATGGTATTTCATAGAAGACATATCAAGATACTACTCGCCAAAATTTTAGACTCACAAGTTCTTAAATTTCAAAGATACATCATGAGAAAGGTTGACCAACAAGGCAAACTCCAAATCGAGGTTTTAAAATGTATGTTAACTTAAAATTATCATAGCTTTTGATTGGGATGTTTGATTGAGGTGATTAAAAATTCGTTGAAAAGAGAAAACATAGGAGAATATACAAGGAAAAGGATAATAGCTATCTGAGATCATTAATGATACTATATTGAGGTTATAAGTTGAGGGTTTGGGTTAGACCTCAATTAAGAATCAATAGTGATACCTATATTTAGAGGAGATGAAGATAAAGATGAAATTTATCCAATGGAATGGTTTAATATTGCAAAGAAAGAAGCCTTAAGTCACGTGTCTACAAAAAGATATTTTGAAGACAAATCTAGGGATTGGTGGTATAGTCTAGACAAGGACACTAGAGGCTCTAAGTGGGAAGAGTTTGAAAAAGTTTCCATTGACAGATGGATAAATGATACAAAAATGAGGAGATGGATAAAATTCAAGTTGAATTAAATGAATCAAAAGAAAAAGTTTACAAATCATAGAAGGATAACGAAGAGCTAAGAAAATATCTTATAAAGAAAGGCAATGGATTCGTCAAGATGTAATCCCTTAATGAATTACTCATCAAGGAGGTTAAGAACTTAAAGAAAGAAAAGGGTATCAAAGGAAAGTTGGAAAATGATGAGTCAAGGGAAGAATTGAAAAAGTAAGATGAAAAAATAAAAAGGTTATGTAAGCATAATCAATAACTTCTTAATGATGTTAAGAATGTGAAAAGGTGATTAAAAGAGGCATTGTTACCCCTCCCCCAATACCTAGGGGTAACTAGAGAAGATCGTGTATCATATCCCACAACGGAGACAATGATCTTGACCATGATGATGATCAACATGTCCACATATGGCAGCCCAATAGCCTCCCTCAGATTGTCTCTATAACTACAAATCAGCCAAGGCTCATCACATCCAAACAACTAAGTGTATGGGAGATGGTAATCCAACGTCACCATGAGGTATGTTAGTCCTTCTTGCATGTGAAGTGTTGTTCTTAATTTACTAGGCATGTGGATAAGGATCATTGGTTGAAGTTGGATAATGGATCACTAGCTTGGGAAGTTGTGTTTGTTGTCTTGTTTCACCTTAGTGGTCAGATTTTGTGTGTTAAGCCCTAAATAGTGGCACATTACCCCTTAATTGGGGCATATTACATTAGTATTTTTATTTTATTTATGTCGGCTTGGGTCCATTAGTTGTAATTGTGCCTCCTAGTCTCCTATATATACGAAGGATACCTTTTCATTTGGAATCATCTTGTATTTGTAAATTTATGTGGTGTATAAGGAGGTTGCCCCCTCGAAGAGGCTTATTATCTAAAATTCTCTCTTTTTCAAGTCTTTGAGTACTTATTTTGAGGTTTTTTATGCTATTTATATATTTGGTTCTTAACATTTGGTATCAGAGCTCAAGGTCTTGGGGTTTTGTTGCTGCATCTGAGACACCTTGACATTTTTGCTATAACTTTTTTTCTACAACGTTTCAGAAGGAACCCCTTGGAGGATATTTAATAGATGGATCAAGAGCTTGAAACCTGGAGGTTATTCAGAGAAATTACCAAGGTATCTATGATACAAATTTCATCTTCTGGGCCATCCTACTTTTGTAGATACACCCTGTGTAAGATAGGGTAGTTGACTAGTCATATTAACTAGTCTCAAACAAGTGTTTCGGGTAAAACAATGATATCTTCTTCAGTGGGCATCCAAATTAAGTAAGACTAGTTGCATTGGACAGTGGATAGTCTATAGTATTTCTGGTGCAAGTTTCAGAATCAAACATCAGATATTGTGCTCTTGACATGCTTTACAAGTACACTCTCCCAAAAGGGCCAAAAATCAGCAAGGTGTGGGGAAGTTACCATAACTTCCACTTGGCACATCTAATTTTGACCAGACCCGTGGAATTGCAGAGAAGACGTATCAGAGACCTACAGAACGAAATTTTTAGACCTAGAAGGGCCAAAATTTTGGAGATACAAAAGAAGAAATATCATCTAGTAGAACCACCTCGAAATCAAGGTTTAAAAGTGATACTTGGCCAACATGCCACCAAAAAAAGGAACTTCTACACCAAATAAGTCTTCAGATGGTCCTACTTGGACTCTTGATGAAGGTGAAGAAATGCGCAGGGACATAAATGATTTACAAAACAAGACAGTAACAAAAGATGAACTACAAGGGATGATGGATTCAAATGAAGCTCAGTTGGAGGCAATAATGGATACTAAGATGGATGGTTTAAAAAAGGGAGATCATGGAAGGATTGGAAAATTTACTAATAGAGAGGCCACCTGAAATTGAAAATGTATCCCATGAAATTCATGACGAGGACACAAGAAAGATGAATAAAGACTAGAGAAACTCCAACTTTGGGTTGAAGACCAACCACTTTCCTAAGATCAATATGAGCGAGTTTGATGGCAAGGATCCAATCACATGGATACTTCAGATGGAGCAGGTTTTTGATCTACATGATGTGCCACACACACAAAAGGTATGAATTGCTTCTTTATATTTAGAACACAATCAATTTGTGTGGTATCGATGGATTTGTTCTCGCAAATCACTTGTCACTTGGAAAATTTTCATGGAAGAAATGATAGAACACTATGAGGATACAAGGAGAAATACCTTCTTTAGCAAATTGATAAATCTGAAGCAAAAGGGTTCAGTTGCGAAGCACATTGAGAACTTCCAAAGATTGAATATAAAGGTAATAGATATTCCAGATGAGCACCTGATTGATGTATTCATAGGAACTTTAAAGGATAACATTCAACATGAGGTTCTCCTTTAGGAACCCAAATCATTGGAGAATGCGTTCAGTGTGGTGATAAATGTTGAAAGTAAAAATATGGCTATGGCTACTAGAAGGACCACTCCTAACATCTATCGAGAGAATAATGTTCCTTCTTCTAAAACACCTCAACCTAAAAGGTTGACACCTCAACAATTGGAGGAAAGAAAAGAAAAAGGTTTATGCTTTAATTGTGACAACAAGTACAGTAAGGGACATAATTTTGGTGAGAAGAAATTATTCTACTTAGATTGTGAAGAGGAAGAAGAACAAGAACAAGAACAAGAACAAGAACCATCTCAAGATGAAAACATAGAAGAGATTTCTTCTGAAGAGTTGACTCCCACGATATCATGTAATGCATTGGTTGGAATTAGCACTCCTCAAACCCTCAATATCGAAGGATATATCAAAAAGAAAAAGGTAACAGTCCTAATTGATTTTGGTAGTACTCATAGTTTCATTCATTATAAATTAGCCAAAGCTCTCAATTGCTTTATATATCCAGCGCCAAAGTTTCAAGTAATGATTGCAAATGGAGGAACTATCAATTGCTCAGGAAAATGCCATAAGATCAATCTTACTATGGGGGAATATGTAATGAATAGTCCAATGATTGCTATACCCATGGGTGGTGTTGATGTCGTACTAGGAGTCCAATGGTTACAATCATTGGGAACAATGGCTTTTAATTTTCAAGAACTTTTCATGAAATTTTCATTGGAAGGAAAGGAAATTGAGTTAAAGGGTATCACAGGGAAACATAGTAAGGTGATAATCTCTAATGGCATGACAAACTTATTGAAAAAGGGGCATCATGATGTAATTGTACAACTATGCTCACTAGATGTTCAAACATCTAAGCTACCTATTCCCCTAGATCTCCAATAGATTATTGATAAGCATTCCAAAGTATTTGAAGATATTCTCAGAGGTCTTCCACCCACTCAAAATCATGATCATGCTATTCACCTAATTCTTGGGAGTGTTCCTCCTAACACCGAGCCTTATAGATACCCTTATGCTCAGAAGAGTGAAATTGAGCGTATGGTTGAAGAAATGTTAGAAGATGGCATTATTATACCTGCCCAAAGTTCTTACTCTACACCAGTGGTAATGGTACTCAAGAAAGAGGGCTAATGGCATATGTGTCTAGATTATAGAGAGCTCAATAAGACCACTATTAAAGATAATTTTCTCATTCCCGACATTGATGAATTGTTAGATGAACTACATGGAGCAATCTACTTCACAAAGTTGGATCTTCGTTCTGGGTATCATTAGAATAGAATGAAGGAAGCAAATATCCCACAAACAACATTTCAAACTCATGAAGGCCATTATGAATTTTTGGTCATGCCTTTTGGCCTTACAAATGCACCTTCCACATTTCAAGGGTTGATGAATTCCATTTTCAAGCCCTTCCTTCGAAAATTTGTGTTAGTATTTTTTTATGATATACTAATCTATAACAAGTCTTGTAGATTTTAACCTTGTACAATATTTACTGCAAACATATTTTCAGTAAAAGAACAAAAAATATACAATGGCAAATACAAACATTACACAGAGATTTTTCCCCTGGAAACCCAAACCAGGAAAACCAACATATTCTATATTCATTCATAGTGATACATTGTTTACAATAAAATATACATATAGGAGCCAGTGGCATTCAAAACCCTAACCCAATGACCTGTATTAGTCAACAAACCTAATTCCTTAACCGAAAATAGAAAACCATCGGCAAAAAACCATGTGCCGAAAAATTGCTCAACAATGGACACAAAAATCGAGGCAACACAAAAAATGAAGCAAAAATGTGACACGTTTCCTGAGGCAAAACAAATTCTATAAAGTAACCACACCTTTTGGAATAGTGTTAGTTGTTAAGTCATTCATTCATTATTTATTACTTTCTAATTATTTATCTTGTTCTTCGTCATCTATCATTGCATCTTTGAAATCATCCTAATTATTAAGAAATTCTATGATTTTCTCATCACCTTCAATAACTCTCTAGTTAATGATATTATCAAGGGGTGAAGGTCGATAAAGCAATTCAATAGAAAACCTACTTCCCTTGAAGTCTTCTAATGGAGCTAATATAGAGGGAGTAGTAGCTAAAGAGTCTACTATTATATTATCAGTATGAGGAATGACAAATATATTAAAGGCTTCAAAATTGTCAATCAATCTTAACAACTCTAACTAGTAGTTTTTCAGATGTGGAGAGTTGCAATGTATTGCATTTTTTATTTGTCTTACAATAATTTACGAGTCTCCAAAAACTTTTAGAATTTTTACTTTAAAGTCTATAGCCTTTTTAAGACCCTGTACAAGCACTTCTTGCAATATTATTTGTACAATCAAATTCTAATATGTAGGAGATGAAACTACATTTTCCTTTAGGATCTATTATAAGACAACCTTCTCCTACTCCTTGAGAATTGGAGCCATTAAAGAACATTATGTAGTCAAAATGTCAGTGACTATTACTAAATTAGTTTTATCTACACCTTTATCTATATTATGTACACCAACTATATTACATTGTGTTTCTTGAAAAACGTTTTTCTACAATTTGAATTCAGATTGTTGACTTTTAGGAATGGGTAAAGTTTCGACAATGAAATTATCAAAGAATGGATCTAAATCATGGTTTCCTAGATTGGAAAATTAGAGGAAGATGGTTTGTTAGTGGCCTCTAGATTTGTCAGAGTGTGTTTTATGTATTTTTCATGGTCAATTCTAATTTTATTTGGCTGCTCATTCTAGGGAAGCCAGAGATGCGACCAATCAGAAGAAAAATAACCTTAGAGTTTTTGAGACCAATACCTATTGAGCAATAAACCATATGCTTTGGAAATGTCCACCATGATAATATCAATGATTTGGTGAACTTTAGGATTTGAGGTTATGTGATTTAAAACATCCTTCAGTTCTTCTATAACCTTAACTTTTGACCTATCTAACTGAATGATGTGGGTTGAGCACTTGGTCAAAGTTGCATTCATTTTCTTATAAATAGAGTAGGGAATTACATTAGAGGATGCTCATGAATCCACCAAAAAATTGTGCACATTTTGATTGAAGATATCAAAGGTTAATAAGAAAGGTGGAGTTTGAGACTTACCTTTTTCATAAAAGAGCAACATTTACTGTTGCATTTTGCAAGATGTTAGTTGTTGTTTTGGTAGTATTCTTTGTAATAGTTGTAGGTTGTACATCATTGTCTTTTAGATCATTAAGTAACAACTTACTTTGCTAATAAATCTTGCATACATTGAGGATTGATATTTTTTTTCTTTTCTTTAAATCCTCAACTACATTATATTCCATGGAATCCTAATTACTAGTGGATGGTTTACTTATATTTGGAGTCTTGGAATAAGTTCTTGCAGTAGGGGATATACTCCAACTTTTCTTGTTGTTTGAGCTCTAAGAGTTAGGTGGGAACTATTGCTAGATATGTCCCTTACTTTGGAGGTTGTAGTCATTTTGCACATGTAATTATTCTTCTACTTACTCCTCTTCAACCATGTTGAAACCATAAAACATGTCACATAGAACCATAGTCTCATTTGTTAAACGTTTAATCATTCATTGCAAGTTATCCATATCCATAAAACATTTTTTTTCCCTCTATGCTTTCTTTTGGTTGTAGCGTAGGCAAGATTACATTTTTCTTAGGGTATACAATCTCTTTCTTAGCAAGCGTTTTGTGACTTTCCTTACATCCCATCATTTCAAATTCTTCCTTCTTATTCTTCTCAAAGTTTTGAGCTAAAGTATTATTTCTAGCTTGCTTGATGAACATGGAAACATGGGCTGGAAAGGCATTTACATAAACTTATGTTTGGAGTTCTTGAGTAGGTTTTGTGTATGGCTTGAATTTATTGATGATTGTTGTGAATCTTTCATTAAAGTGATTGAATTTTTCTTTTGGACCCATAACCAATTAAAACAATTCAAACATTAAGGATCATGTAGTAGTCTCTTCCTCAAACTTATCCATGAAAACCTTTTAAAAATCACCCCAAATTGTTATTGACCCAACTTGTAGTTTAAAATATCAAATGGAAGCTTTATTTTCAAAGGTATAAGGGAATAAATGACATACTAGTTGCCATGATAAATTTCTTGATATTATCTTCTCGAGGTCCAAACAGATTAGGATCATATTTTGGCAAAAGATGCTTATGATGTTTAGGTAAATTGTGTATCTTCCCATGTGATACCAAGGCATCTCCTGTTAACTATGGTTGGTTATGGTTTTGATTATTAGCCCTATCTAAGAACACAAAGCTAGTATCTAAATTTGATTATGTTTGGATTTCATAAGCTTCAATTACTACATGGGATGTTACAATATTTGGATTTTGAGGAATAAATTTAAAGGTTGAGAAATTTATTGCAATGATAATTCAACTAAATCCTCCATAGTATGGACTAGAGTTTGTTATTTGGTATGAGTAACTGCTTGAGTAGTACTCCTTTGAGGAAGTAACAAAACAACAAGCAAGGCACCAATTTGTTTGGCACATGCACATGTTATTCATATGAATGTGTTAACTTCCTTGTTTGATGTTGCATATGGAATTTCAATATCAAGATTATGTTCAATGTTTTCCAAATCTTGAAGATTGGAATGTTCAAGAGATATCTCAAAATTTGGAATCTCACTATTTGAATGTGGGTTGTTTGTAGATAACCTAGTCTTGGGAACTAAATCATCCATACAAGTTATATCCCTCCTTATACTATTGATTCTATAAATAGGGTAAAATGCCCATATGTCAATAGTAGAGGTTAATCCTAGCAAATTAAACTCTCCCCTATTTGGTATAGAAGAACCCTCTGAATTAATGGCCCGACAACCTTTTGATGAGATTTAAATGTGTTGTGATATTTCTTTTACAGTTTTCTAAAGTTTGATAAAGAAGAAATTCAATATACTATCTAATGAATATTTGAAATACATAAAATGTTGTTTTGAGAGTTAGCTCTCAACACAAAGGAAATATGACCATTAATCCTTTACATTTTGAGAAATAGTTCTACATGAATTATTAGATTGAATAATTATACTTTCCAAACAAGAAATCTAACTTAACATAGAATAAATAATTGTGGATTGGTTGAAGAAAACCAATGATTTTTTTTTAATACGATTTCATGATAGCTTGAAATACAACAAGACATGTCTTACAAAATATCCATAGAAATGTTGAGTTGTAGAATAGTCCACAACATTCAATTCGCATAAAAAATTCTCTTGAATCATAAAATGATTTGACCAATGATTGGCTTCTTCATTCATAAAAGTATTTGAAATAGTTCTCTTACAATAATGGTTTAAAAGTAGTAGCATAAAAAAGCCTCTATAACTTCTTAAATTCTACTATATATACAAATTACAAAAGTTGGTTATGATAACTGATTATAACTTAATCCTCAGGTGAACTGGTGGCTTCCTCCCTAACTATTTCTTTGTCATGTCTTTCCCATTGGTCGAAAAGAACTTTACATAAGTTATAATGGGGAAAAGTATGTTGCTTATAGGAAGCCTTCAAAATTGACAATTCCCTATTAAATCTTATAATGTATTTATCAATTTTAGGAAATGCACATTTGAGTTGTGTTGCTTTTCTCAATTATTCGATGAGGACATTTTGAATGTGTCCTTTCTCAATAGTTGACACACTTTGTACTTCAGTTTCAAGAAGTTGTACCATATGTTCAAACTTTTGCAACACTTGGTATGTTGGGTGGAAAATTTATGGTGGATCAAGTGAGGGAAGTTGACACTGAGTGGTGGTCTCTTCGATGAAGTCCCATATTTTTATAAATTTAGCCACCCACTCTTCTTTTATCTGTTTTCGAGCCTTGTGTGCTACCATGTTCTAGTGATTTAAATCTTGTTCAATCTCATAAATTTTGGTTTTACTCAATAGCCTAATATCATGAGATTCATTTCCTCTCTACTTTTGGACTGTTTCATAAATTCAAGTTGATCCTAGGTCTTACCTTCAATTTATTTCCAAATCGAATTCTCTTCGTACAAAATTGAGAGTTGTAAGCTAATCTCCTGTAACTGAAATGATTTAGTATAAAAATACTTTTTAATCTAGACATTAACTTGATCTTCTTCCTATACATGTTCCACAAAAGTTGAAATCAAATCATATGTATATTTGTAGTATTTAACGTAGTTTTCCAGTAGAGAAATCTTTTTCTCCAAGTTCTGCGCATGAGTTGCTTCTGATTTTGCTTTATCAAGGGTGGCATGAGTTGTAGCTAACCCAACTAAGAGCAACTCAATCAACTCGGCTTTATTTTTGTCTAACACTTGCTCATCTATTATGATGATAACAATGTTATCTAAATCTATTTGTCTTCTTCTTTGTGTTTGTTTGACTATGGTTTTCTTCCTTTTATTATAGGTTATTAACTCTAGATCTACTACTTCTTCAATGGGAACTAGTATACTTTGTTCTCCCTAAGATAAAGTATTTTGCAAGCTACTAGGTATAACTACTTGTTCCAACTTAGTATCATTATCTTTTATTTCATTTCCTTTAGATGTGCCTTGTTTACGAAGAACTAAATATTTTGTGGTCAAGTCAATGAAACTACCAAAAGGTGGGCCAGTTTGGGATTTCCATTGTGTAGGTTGCTCAACTAGTTTATTTATAGACTGATGTCCTTGATAATATTCTTTCTCTTTTGCAACCTATTCCTTTTCCATTTTTTATTTTCTCTCGTGTTCTACTATTTAATATTCAACTTCTTCTCTAATTCGGTTACTGTTTTTATGAACCAAATGCTTAAGATATCAGAATAAAACAAAAGTACACACCATGTACAACATTGTGAGCGTGGAACACAACTCCAATATAGATAACAAAGATGAGTTACATAATAACTCATTAAATAATAACATAACCCCCTCCAAATATCCAAATACATTCATACATCACAATTCACATGTCCTCAATAATGAATACATGATCTTTATATATACCTATTCACACACTACACATGAGGCCTCTTTACTATTAGGCTGACCCTAATACATATACATTTACACATTGCATGTTCATTTATCCCCGTATATGCCCCCCGTTGAGGTCATATCATAGACATTTAACCCCATATATGTCCCCCTTGGGTCATAACAACTGCCAACCTCTCTTTCTCCTCTCTCTCCAACCTTGCTTTTTTCAGCTTTGTCTTTAAGTCTTTGCTCTTTTACTTATCTTATTTCTCAACGTCTTCTCTGATTCTATATTCCTCTGCTTGTCTTTACTTTTCCTCTTTAGCTTTGACTCTATATTCTTCTTTGTTCCTCATTAATATGCTTGTCTCAAGCAATTTCTATGTGATTCTTTCCATTTGTTCATCAAAGCTCACGTGATAGGGATTAACATATGTAATTTGTATATCACATTATTATTTGTATTTTAGGACATCATTATTATGGTTTTGTGTGACGACTCCTTTTGGTTTCTTATTCTCATGGAGTAGTTGAGATCGTATCTCTAAATATCTTTATTATTGTGCTTAGTTTCTAGTTTCCAAGAGCTTGTTGAGCATTTCTCTCCTAACTCAACAAATTAGGAGAGAAATGCTCAAGAATATGAGATTTCCCAATGATGTGAAATATCCCACTCATGAGCAGAGTTACACATGGAAGGTGTGAAATACAATCTCTGACTATTTTTGTAAAATAAATCACATGCTTATATAGCTTTACATCAAGAAACTAACTCAACAAATTAGGAGAGACAATATCAACAAGCCCCT
Source organism: Picea mariana (assembly GCA_032191745.1). NCBI lineage: Eukaryota > Viridiplantae > Streptophyta > Pinopsida > Pinales > Pinaceae > Picea > Picea mariana. Next base: position 73,306 of record JASDQU010010679.1, read on the forward strand.
AGAAACTATAAACTAAGCACAATAATAGAGATAGTTAGAGATATGATCTCAACTACTCCATGAGAATAGGAAACCAAAAGGCTTCATCACACCAAACCACAATAATATTCTCCTACAATACAAATAATAATGTGATATTAAAAGTACATATGCTAATCCCTATCGTTCCTCCCAACAACAGAAGCATTGGCCTCCAATGTTTTTTAGAGAGAAGGGAAGTGTTGTCGTAGTTGATGCCAAACAAACATGATCCATATGATGACATTTCTTAGAAACTAGGTAGAAAGGAGTGGATTCTTAACAAATTTTGTGAGTCAAAGACTTGTAATTAAAATTGTGGAAACCAAACTCTACCTCACAAGAGTTAAATGAGAGAAATACTTGTAAATAATTATGGAATGAAAAAAAAAAATTGTCTTAGTGATGTGGATCAACATGATTGAGCCCAAAACATAAATAAGGATTGAAAGAATGATCAAATCCAATTGAATCACTTCCATCAAATAAGCTGCTAAAAGGATATAACGCCATACAAGGTACTCCAACAAAACCTTGACTTGGGGACATTGAGACACTGAGAACATAGCAAAACAAGGCATATAAACTCCCAGAGTTATGGATACCATAGTGTGCTTGTGAAAATGCATAAAGAAATGGGAAAAATCACCACTCAACGTAGTATTACAAATAATCCCAAAGTATAAACATGTTGGTGTTGAACACAATTGATGATTCCTAGACTCTTGATCACTAAGGACGAAGGAATTGTTGGATTACTGAGAGGGGGGGTGAATCAGTAATAGAGCAATTTAATCATTTTTAACCATATAATCCAAGTCTTATATCAATGTAGAATTATCATCCAATAACTG